>RJWM01018631.1:0-40659 GCA_004363535.1 Dasyprocta punctata
AAAAAAAAAAAACCAGCATGGGTAGAAAACGACATTGGAAATATCCACGGGAAAGCCGAAGATTAAAATGAAATCAAGTCTGGGGAGGACGATGCTTGCCACCCTCCACCCGCTCTCCTAGGAACCAGAGCCTTTGTCCGTTCAGGAGCAGGAGCGCCTGGCAGGGGCTCTCTCAGGAGCCAAAGGCGCTGGTTTGGTTAAGGCATCCTTGTGGAACAATGTTCAATTGTATACCTCCCAGAACACATCGCATACAAGATACTTTAAATTTAAAATTCACAGGCAAGCCAGGAGGTGGCGCCTAGCAAGGCACACTTACCTGCTTTTGGAAAGTAGACTATCAGCCCTAAACGCTCCAGGGAACTCTGTCCTAACAGAGGTCACTCTGTCCAAACCTCCTCTTTCCTTCCATGATGTCTCTGCCTGCATGCTTCCTTTTTTTTTTTTTTTTTTTTTTTGTTAACCATTCTGTTTCCAAAAAAGTCTAATTTACACTTTACATCTTTTATTCTCTATATGTGGGGTGAATGGGGGGTTGGGGGAAATCTCAAAACAGAAAACTTTTTCAAGAGGAAAAATAATTTGAAGGGCGATAAGGGTATAAATAAGGAAATGCCATCTGCAAAATAGACTTGCAGATCAATTGCAGGGCAGGCGAGCTCCCGTCTGCAGGAGCTGATGACCCGGTGCATGCATTATTCTGTTCACTTGGCTTTTATCCTGCACCCTTATTTAGCTTCTGCTCCCTTTGTTTGGGCTATTTATTGCTGCTCGGCAGGAGCAAGGAGGGCAGAGGGAGCTCGGAAGAGTGCGTCCTCCCAGCTCGTGGCTCCGGTGAAGGTTATGAAGGAGAAAGAGGTTTCAATGACTAACTTGAAATTATCTGTGGGTTTCACATTCTCTAATGAGGGATTTAGGATGTACATTCCGATCGGGATTTCCAGTCCCGTGGGGGAGCGCGCACAGCCACATTCCTGAAGCTGCAGCCTCCGCGCTTCGCTGGCCGGGTCCCAGGGTGGCAGGTTTCGCCCAGTCTCTCCCATCCTGCCCTGACCCTCTGTTGGGCTGGAGAGAAGACCCCGCGCCCCTCTTTCATCTGGATCACATGGTCTCTCTCTGGTCCTTCTCTTCTTTCTCTGGAGTCCGCCTTTTTCTGACGGCGGCGGTCGTGATTGCTGCCGCGGCCTCCCCGTCTCTCCTCCTGCGCCGGCCTCTCTGGGAGGGGTCAGTGTCCTCTTCAGTGACAAAAGCCGCCCTACATCTGAGCTCCCCGGGGAGGGAGGTGGCTGGGGCTGGCAGTTAGAGCCTCTGTCTCTCCGTAGTGCTGCGACAGCCCCTCCCCCGCTGGGCACACAAATGGGCTTTATCCAGAAAACAAAAACCGCCCCCCCCGCCAGCCACATGGGCACGTGGACCCAGGCCTCACCGTGGGAAGGGGTGGTGACAGGCGCAAGAGAAGGACATCGCTCAAGACAAGCTTTCCTCGCCTCACTTCTCTCACTCTCCGCACTGCACGTTTCAGACCTCGACTCTCCACCCCCAACCTGCACCCCAGTCCCCAGCTCCTTCTTGTATCGGTCTCCAGACTTTAGACCCTCCCTATTCCAGGGCAGCTCAGAATCTGCAGGGCGTTGGGAACAAGACCCTCACCAGTTACCCCCATACCATCCAGGTGGGCAAAGGAGAACTCAGGGTCCTTTTGAGGGGCTGGATTGGGCCCTGAAGCCCGCCTTACTGCCCTGCCTGCTCCAAGGAACACCCGTCTGAGCAGTGTCCGCGGATAGCAGAGGAAGGAAGAGCGCACCCTGCCTGGGCTCCCGAGCCCGACCAGCGCTCTGGTGAAGCTCACGCTCTGCTCCGAGCAGGGCCGTCCTGCATGCCTAATCGGCTATTTAAGGAGCTGCCCGCCAGCAGCCCAGGCACCCCCTCCTCCCCTCGTGCACCCGTTCAGAGCCACCTTAAAAGCGGGAGGCAATTGTGAAGCCGCTGGCCAGCAAGAGGAGTGGAGACTGCAGAGGTAGATAAAGAAAAAGAGAGAGGGCAGAGAGAGGGGAGCGTAGACAGAGGGAGGCAGCAAAAGATCTATCCTGGGACCCAGAAACCTACGGTACCCAATTGAAAATCAAATTCTGCAGAGACAAAGATAGCGAGAGAAAAAGAAATAAACACACCTAACGCCAGGAACCTCTCTCTCCCTCACTCCCTCTCTCTGCCCTAGTCCTCTAGTCCCTAAACTCCTGGTCCCCTGTGTCCTTTGCTGGGGATACCATGTTGTTCTTCGTCCTCCTGCTTGAGGTGACTTGGATCCTGGCTGCCGACGGGGGTAGGTACAATTTGATGTCTGTGTGTCAGTCTGGGCTAATGTCCACATATCACCACTCATGTTGGGGGCAGGGGTAAAAGGACATCTAGGGGCTGGAATAATGGGCTCAGGAACAGGGGAAAGTAGTGGAGGCCGCTCCCCTTCTTTTCCTTTTACCTTTCCAGACTTGCTGTACTGGGGAGCTGAGCACAAGGTGTGTATACACACAAATGCGGGGATCTCTTTGCAGGCTACAGATTCCAAAACTCTCCTCAAAGCCCTAGTCCTAGGTGACCCTGCTGGCTTTCTTTATTTATGAACTCTGTGATTAGGGAGCCAAAGAGACCTGGAGTGAAGGGATGGGGGGGCAATCCTGTACCACAACCACCCTGGTCTCTAGCTGAACATCTCCCAGCAGAGGTGGCCCTTAACTCTATGGAGTGACTCGTTTCCCAACTTTCCCCTCAAAGCAATAGCAATAATATTCAACCTCTTTGTGGCCCTTTATAGCTTACAAAGAACTTATGAGAGCACAAGAGATACTTGGGAGACAGGCTCAGGTATACCTCTACACCTCATAGGAAACACAAAAATCATCTAGTGCTATATCTATGGTAGCACATAGTTGCTTGGAAGAACAAGGGGACAGGGTGTCTAGAGAGCAGACAGAAAATGCAAGAGGATGCTGGGGGATGGCCAAATGGAGTCACGAATTTCATCTGAGGAGAAAGAAGGAAAAGCTGCAAACTCAGCATATCAAGGATTTGATGAGAAGGGCACCTTCCTAGAACCAGGGGACTAGGGCTGCTGGGGACCCCACAGGGCTGGTGAATGAGACTCCTGCCAGCCCTCCCTTGGGCTGCTTTTGAGAACTGTGTAAGCTAAGGAACAGAGCAAAGATGAGATCCAAGACATCTTACCATAAAGAAATTTGAGGGAATGATAGAAACAGGGTAAGAAATTTAGGATTTCTTTTCAGAGTTTCTGGCAATTTAAATATTGCAGTGAAAATTGACAAGGTTTCTCTTTTCTTCCTGAAGCAGCTTGGGTCTGGGTGGGGGGCCAGACCAGCAGACCCTCAGCATTTCAGCCAGAGACAGGATGGCACGAGAACCTGGCATGTGACCCAGCTGGCAGCTCTCCTTTCTACACACAATGCCTCACTTTCATCCTGTCCCTGCCAGCCTGGCTGCCTGTGCCCACCCACCAACCTCAACCTAGCGTAGACCCTGCCCTGACTCCTGCCCTTTCCAGAGCTATCTGGGAACCTTCTGAGGTGGGGAGTTTCCTATAGGGCTAGTGGGACCAAAAGGAAGAATTTAAATATTAATTTATAGCTCAGTGCTTTCTTTCTAGAAGTGCTACCAGGCACAGGAATAATTCCTTTTGTCCCTTGGTAGCAGTCCTCCGCTCATAGGCTCTTAACTTCTTTCCTTTCTCTTCTCTCTGGTTCTTTTCTTTCATACCCTCTGCCCATACCTCACCCTACCCCACCCCAGTCTTCTAAGTGCTAGAGTGACTTGGCCCAGGCTAGAGAAAGGTTAAGAGTTGGCAAAACTGCACACTTGGGTCCAGGTTAATTTTAGTCTCCAGGCTTTATCTCTTCATTCCTCCTCCCCCTTTACTCAGCAAGCCCAAGCACAGCCTGGCTGCTGATTTTAAATAGGCCCCCCGACCTTTCCACTGAGGTGTCCTGTTTCAGGGCTTCCTTTGGGAAGTGCTGGAGTAGAGGGAAGGGAGAGCAGGGGGAGGCAGGCGGAGTGGCGAGAAGAGGGCAGAGTGGAGGCAGGGCAGGCCTCAGCTGCCTGGCTGTAACCCAAACTACTCTGCCTTGCAGGTCACCACTGGACATACGAAGGTGAGAGCAGAACTCCAGTCCTGCAGACATCTGTCTCTGTGACTCCTGCCTGGCTTACCTCGTGGGCAGGAAGGTTTCCTTTAGCTCGGAGCCCTACCCCTTCCCTTCACTCCCTGTCTGAGTTTTGCATATATGACTCCTAGACCCTGTTCTAATCATTAAATCCCACACCTCCTGATTCAGCATAAAAGCCAATTGAGTCCCCAGTAAATCCATGTGGGAGCAAGGGAGTTGGAGTGGAAAGAAAACTGGGTGGGGAGATAAACTCTGGCCTTAGCTGCCTTTTTCCTCTTTCTCTATCCTAATCATCCTGACGCCCCTAATCCATCTCTGGAGTTGAGACAGGGGTTGAGGTCAGGGGTGATGAAGACTCAGGTGGGAGAGTTTGCAACCTTGGGGAAGGTGGAACTGAATCCATTTGAGCTTCTGATTAATGACTAAACTGAACTCCAGAGTCAATACAAGGTCCAATGTGAGAGCAAGAAGTGAATGACAGAAAGTCAGGGGACCTGAACTGCAACATGCCGGTTGACAGGGAGCCCTGAGGAGACCCTATCTCTCTAAGACCATTGATTTCTTCTCATTTTATTATTCCTACTCTCTAATCCTACCTCTCTGGATATTCAAGCTTTCTATCCATCTCCTCTTCCCCTCATTCAGCTTTCTTGTCCTCCAACTCCAGGTAAGTAAAAGGGCCACCACTGCCCATTTTTCAGGGTAGTTGGGAACCATCCCTGTTTCTGGGTAGGCCAGGGGAACTGCAGCATGAGGTCCAGTGGGTCTGACTTCACCCAGCCCTACCTAGCTAGGTGGATGGAAGTGCATTTTACCTCCACAAAGATAGGTTACTTGGTGGGGATGTTGAAGAGTGGCTGAGGCTTAAGGGCAGGACAAATGTCCATGGTAACCCTCACCAGGCCCACATGGTCAGGACCATTGGCCAGCCTCTTACCCTGAGTGTGGAAGCGATGCCCAGTCCCCCATCGATATCCAGACAGACAGTGTGACATTCGACCCTGAGCTGCCTGCTCTGCAGCCCCATGGATATGACCAGCCTGGCCCTGAGCCTTTGGACCTGCACAATAATGGCCACACAGGTAAAAAAAAAAAAAAAAAAAGTGCTCA
This sequence comes from Dasyprocta punctata, assembly GCA_004363535.1. Lineage (NCBI taxonomy): Eukaryota > Metazoa > Chordata > Mammalia > Rodentia > Dasyproctidae > Dasyprocta > Dasyprocta punctata. The sequence continues at coordinate 5,286 of RJWM01018631.1, forward strand.
GGCTCCAAGGGGTTGTAGGTTGTAGTTCAAATCTTCCAGTCAGGATATTCTCAAAACTTGTGGATTCTTGGAAAGCTCCATCCATCAATTTGGAGACAAGAGAATGGGCATCAAGCTCCCATAGCCAAAGTGGGAACTGAATGTCTATGATCAAGTTCGATGGACAGTTAACGACTTAACCATCACTGAAAAGAGGGAGCTATGCTAGAAAAGCACAGAATCACAGGAGTAGCTGGGTGTCACAGGGGAAGGAAGAAGGAAGATGAGTTCCCCAAGAAGAGGTGGCAGCTATGAGTGGAAATGGCCCCGCATTCCTCAACCAACTCTGGCTTACTCTTTTCCTCACAGTGCAACTCTCTCTGCCCCCTACCCTGTACCTGGGCGGACTGCCCGGAAAATACGTAGCTGTCCAGCTCCACCTGCACTGGGGTCAGAAAGGATCCCCAGGGGGCTCAGAGCACCAGATCAACAATGAAGCCACAGCTGCAGAGGTACCAGGGAACAAAGAGCTTAGAGTAGGATATAAAGACAACACAGGGACGGTTGGTCCAGGACAAAAGGAGATTTACACACTGGAAAAGGGTATCCTGGGAGGTTAAGACCCGGCTTTGGGATACAAACTTATGGCATGCTGCGGTCATGGTGGTAGCTGAGTCAAGGCCTTGGAGGGGTGGGGAAACATTAAATGACTCAGTTTCTGCTCCTTTCCCTCAGCTCCACATTGTTCATTATGACTCTGATTCCTATGACAGCTTGAGTGAGGCTGCCCAGAGGCCTCAGGGGCTGGCTGTCCTGGGCATCCTAATTGAGGTCAGTAGCCTCCAACTGCTCCCACCTTCTCTACTTCCTCTGCAGCTCTTAGGGCTACTTGGTTGCCTGCCTTCTTCCCAAAACAGACAGCAACCCACCCTGACCATTTATCTTACACATGAATGTCTTACTCCTTTCATCCCCTTCCAGGTAGGCGAGACCGAGAATCCAGCCTATGAACACATTCTGAGTCATTTGCATGAAATAAGCCACAAAGGTGAGCCCTAAAAGTCTATACTAAGAGCAAGTAAAACCAGACTTTAGGGAAACTCAAAAACTGATCTTGCCAGGCATGATCGCACACACCTGTAATGTCAGCACTCAGGAAGCTGAGGTAAGAGGATCACCATAAGTTCGAGGCCAGCCTGGACAATATACTGAGACTGTCTCAAAAAAACTGACCTAAAGTCAGGTGTAGTAGCGCATGATCATAACTCTAGCACTCTGGGAGGTTGAAGCAAGGGGATCCCCAAGCTCAAGCCCAACTTGGGTGATTTAGCAAGACCCTATCTCAAAATAAAAGTTTTTTTTGTTTTGTTTTGTTTTTAAAGGCTCAGGTTGTTGCTTACTGTGAAAGTCTTGGGTTTGATTCTCAGTACTCCCACCAAAAACACCCTGATCTATAAGGCTCTGGGAGAAAGCAATAAACCAAGGCCAGTGGGTTTTGCTTTGGGAAATCATGTCTAGGTAAGCAGCTAGAGCTCAAAGAGGGAGAGATCAGTCCTGGTCTGTTCTCCCCAGATCAGAAGACCTCAGTGCCTCCCTTCAGTGTGAGAGAGCTGCTCCCTCCACAGCTGGAGCAATTCTTCCGCTACAATGGCTCACTCACCACTCCCCCCTGCTATCAGAGTGTGCTCTGGACAGTTTTCAACAAAAAGGCCCAGATTTCAGTGGGACAGGTGAGTGGTGGTGGTGGGGGAGACACGGTTGTGATGTCAGACCATTTCCCATCCCCCAAAGTGACTTCTCGCTTTTCTGCTCAGCTGGAAAAGCTTCAGCAGACACTATTCTCCACAGAAGAGGAGCCCTCTGAGGCCCTGGTCCAGAACTACCGAGCCCCCCAGCCTCTCAACCAGCGGGTTGTCTTTGCTTCTTTCATCCAAGGTAACTGCAGGGCTCAGAAGCGATGGGAAACCCAGGGACTCAATGGCAGGAATTAGTGAGCCCTGATCAGGGAAGGGATTTCCAGTTCTTACCTGAACTGGGAACCAGTCCCAGCCCTGAATGCCCAGGTGATCGCCCCACCAGAGAAGCAGCACGCTGTCCTCAGCTGGGATGAAATCTACAGCCCAAATGATCCACATTTTCTTCCCCTACAGTGGGACCTGTGTATACTACAGGTAAGACAGCCCTTAGGCACAGGGTGAGGGTCCGCCAGCAAATGGGGGAGAGGTCTAAGGCCTATGTTAGTCTGAGGCTGACACTTTCCACCATTATCTCCCCCAGGTGAAATGCTGAGTTTAGGTGTGGGAATCGTGCTTGGCTGTCTCTGTCTTCTGATGGCTATTTATTTCATCGGTAAAAAGATTCGGTGAGGTTCTTTCTACTTTCCATTCTTGCAGTCTTTTTCTATTAGAGAATATTCTCTTAGTCCAGCCAATCTGCTTCACTTTAGGACCCTAGTCACTCCCATATTAATCCCTTTTCCAGGAAGAAGAGGCTAGGAAATGGAAAGAGTGTGGTCTTCACCTCCGCTCGAGCCACCACGGAAGCATAAACTTCCCCTCAGACATCATGGACACCTTCCCTGCACACCTGTCAGGGAGTCTCCAAAGTGGGGTGCAGAGATTGGTTAGAAAATACTTTTAGGAGTAGGCAGACACCCTCCTTCTTCTAGACATTCTCCCACAGAAAGGTAAGATACCCAGTTCTCCTTTGAGTAAGAACAGCAGAGCCTTCAATTTCTCAAAACATGTAGATCAGGGACCTGTGTGTATTAATGCAGAGGGCAAAGTATTTTTGTTTAGTCGTTGAAGTTGGGAATGTACCCCAAAGTCCCCTATTCTTCACCTTTGTATCCCTTCAGGATCTCCCCTTAGGAAAAAGGGCTACTGCTGGGATTATTATTATTATTATTTTTTTTTTTTGCTCAATATATTTGGAAATTAAAGTTTCTGCCTATCCTTTGAAGGTAAGAGAGTTCCTTAATCCCTCAGGTGCTAGAGATGGCCAAAGGAGAAAAAGAAGCATAGTGATTAATTCCTTTTATCCCACTCCTGAAAAGGGAGATCCACTTCTGGAAACACTTAACAGTGTCTGACACATTAAATCACCAACCCCGATTTCTGTCCTGGCACCAAAGTTATGCTTGGAGATCAATGGTTACCAGGTTAGGAAGGAGGCAGAACAAGAGACATAAGAGAGCAGAAATCTCAATTAATATGTTAAGCCCTTCCTTAAAACGAAGTCCCCCCACAATTATAAAGTCCTTTTTATTAGTCAAAATCACAATCACCTTGATTAAAAGGATGGGACACCCCAACCTCGCAGAATATGATACAGTTTATAGAAAACCTCCCCAGTCCCCCACCCCACCCCAATTAAAAACTAGAAAAAAAATCTGCCCTCCTTCCCTGTGATGCCATAGTAGTCTGACCCCTCCAGGGGCAACAGGGTTCTGGACTGGGCCAGCTCCCTCAGCACCCTTTGCTTCACCTTGGGGAGAGGAGGGATGCTGGTGGTCAAGGAGGTTACAACCATTAGTTCCAGTAATACCAGTTCCCACACATGCACTTCCTTTCTCCCAGGGCCTGGGACAAGAGGAAAGGGGATAGAAATAAGCCCAGCTATGAGGAGCAATTTAGGGAGGGAAAATACAGCCCAAGGATGTTAGAAGAGTTTCAGCACACCTCCTTCCTCCCCCGCCCTAAAAAAAAAAAAAAGGCAGTTGAGGTCTTTATCACACCAAAAATGGTTCCCTTCAGACCTGAGAAAAAGACTAGGACATCCAGTCTGGGAAGAGGGAACTGGAAAACTTAGAGCTCATCTACACTTGAGCTCCCATTCATTTCATCTCCAGGGCAACGGCTAAACTAGGTCCCTTTCCTTGGCAACCTGCACTGTCCCAAACTGGAGATGGAGAAATACAGGGCGAGGAGGAGGGCACCCCAGGCCCAGGGGTCCCCCCCAGGTTCCCTCAGTCCTCGGGTGGGATGCGCAGGGCAGAATACACCATCACCCGACTGTCCTCCTGCCGTCGGCCTGCAGAGGGGAAGCGGGGTGAGTCATGGGCTGGGTGAGAGCAGAGCACTGACACACAGGGAGTCCTGGTCAACAAGGGGTCCCCAGGTGGTGGGGATAAGTGAGGAGTCAAACCCACCAGTCGCTGACTGGTAACACTAAGATACCAAAGGTCACAAATGGACAAAGCAAAACCCTGAAGGTGGTGGGACAGACCAAAGAGGAGACGGAGCATGTGGGAAATGGACCAGGCTAGGGCTGGGTTCAGTCATGGGCAGTGGGCGGACAGGTGGGATCTGTCAGGCGATCAGTCCAGGTAGTCAGTCCTTACACGAGATGCTGCGCTGGATACTTCGGAGGGACCCTCCTGCTGTGATGAAGGCCCAGAGCCCCATGGAAACAGTGACTGCATAGATGGGCAGCAGGCTAGCTTCATACCATGGGTTCAAGAATGTCTGGGAACGAGAGGAACCATAGAAAACAAGTTAGATTCTCCCTCTACCTAATCCTCACATTTCTTTGTACCATTGACCCAAAACTTGTCCAGGTATATCACCAAATTCCCCAGTTTTTCCCTTCAGAGGACCAGTACCTTGTGATCAAGCAGACTTGATTTTCAAGTCCCTCAAAGGCTTCTTCCATTCCTGCTCACTGCACGCCCTCTGCATTCCAGTTTAATCAATCCATTCAAATGCCTCCCCCAAGTAACCCCAGAACAGCTCATATAACTGATACTGACATGACAGACCTCTCAAGACTCATCTTTCTGCCTCCACCAAGATAAATGTTAAGAAGTGAAGGCACTACCCCATCCCACTCACCATTAAAGGCTTTTCTCCCTAACTCAGGCCCCTATCTCAAACTCACCAGTCCTGATGTCAGTAGGTGACTCCCAACCACCAGGCCCAAAGCCCAGTACCGTCTCCTCTCACAGGCATCAAAGAACACAACTCCCCAAAAGGTATGGAGCAGGATAATGGCTGCTGTCAGAAAGGCTGCAGGGAGGGAGATGGGGATGAGATACATCCCTGATCTTCTCCCAGCCTCCTGAGATGTTGAGACAAAGAAGTCTCCCAGGGAAGGGGAATAAATGAAATCAGGGCCAGGGATGAATGGGGCATGAAGGCAAGATTGGAAGTGAGCCTTACCTGAAGTTAGGAAGTAATAGGGTGAGTCTCCATGGATCCCAACCACACCTGGCCCAAGTGCATCAGCCAAAATATTGATAACAGAGAAGACACCACTGATGATACCGAAGGACAGACCAGAAACTGGGGGGAGGGAGGGTCTTGTCAATGTCAGAGCTCACTATTGCCTCATCACCAGTGACCCTTCCCATTCTCAGTAACAATTCTCCCACACCTACTCTCCCTCCACACCACCTCTCCTTGGAAGTCAGGTATGAAGGAAAACAAGGCACAACTTAGAACACGTGGATTATTTAGAGATTTCCCTAGGGGAGGGGGCTGTCCAACTCCCTCCTCCAGTCCCTCTCCCTTGGCTCACCATAGGCCATCTGTCGGATGGAAATGGGTGATCTTCCGTCCTCACTCAGCGATGCTAACCCCTCATCTGCCTTCCTGGGGTGGGTTGGGGTAGGGGACAGTGAGGGAGGGCTGGAATGGTCCTTTCCCTCTAATGTCCTCCCTTAGTGCCTCTCCCTCCAAACCACCACCCAGAGGCTGCCCCCACTTCCCACTGTACCATTCTCTGCCCCTCTCCCATCCATATCTCCCCATCTTCTTACTTAAGCAGCTTGTAGTAGGCAAAGCGGAACACCTCCTGTAGAAGGACAGAGACAGCAGCACCAAAAATCAGGAGGCCATACTGGAGCCGGGCATCTGACTGATCTGTCACATGGACCAAGATGAACCAGACTACAGAGGCCAGAAGCAGGGAGACCAGCCAAAAAAATGCCCTGAGAGAAAAGATAAAAGCAATGAGACAGGCAAGTGTAAGAAGCACCCAGACAAATCGAGGAGAGGGGGAAAAGGGGACCATCCAAGGCTGTAGTATGAAAAGTGGTAGTTAGATTTCCGAATGGTGATGGAGGCAGGGATCACATAGCTATTCATTTGTAAGAATCTGGACGTAGAAAAAGGGGTAGAAATCTGATTAGAGATGACAGTGCGTGAGGGCACGGAAGGGCACGGCATCCATTCCTGGATCCTCCCTCAGTGCTCGGCCGGCCCAGGTCAACCCAGCCCCCTCCCGAGTCTCGGCCTTGGGCCTCCTCTGACGTCGCTCGGAGGCGTGTAGGAGTAATCTGTGCATCCCTGGAAGGCGGAAACCAACTGCGGGAAAAGGCAAACCACCCAGATCACCCACCTGACCCTGTCCAACCTACTATCGACTTATTTCCACCAACTCAGCCTCCCAGGATCGCCCCACTTCCTCCAACCCCTTACGCCTCTCAGTCTCTCCACGTTGTCCCGCCTCTTTACGACCTCCTACTCACCCCGCGACCAAGATGATAACGCGAAGGGGGTCCCCAGCCACTGTGATCAAGAAGAGCGCGAAGGCTGGGCCGAATGCGACGAAAGTGCATCCGAAAAACACTGCCGCCCCCATGGCGGGGCGCTGGGGAAAGGGTTGGAATCCTGGCCAAGGGAGGCAAACGAGAGGAGCGCGCCAGCTGAGTTTGTGTAGGGGTGGCGGCGCGACCCCCGCAAGGGGCGCGCTGCAATGTCACCCCCGAACCCCAGGGAAAGGGAGGGGGCACCGCAACCCCACACGAAGGTCCGTCCGACTTCGTCTACGGAAGCCGGGAAGAAGACAAACTCTGGCAGCAGCCCCATGGCCACCTCCTATCTAATCCTCATCCCCGGAAAGCCAATGAGGAATTAGTGGGGGTGGAGTTGCAACGGCGGGGGCGTGGCTGAGCGACCTGCTGGGAGTTGTAGTCTCCAGTCATCAGAGTCTTGGACCTTGTCCTGGGAGTGGCTCTAACTGTTTAAAGAGAATGAGCTGCGACTGATCCGGTGAAGGCACGGATTCATGGGCTCTGTTGCACCTTGGCCACGGTTGTGGGGAGGAACGATGACAATCTTTTTCTTTTCATTTTCATTTTCTTTTTCTTTTCTTTCTTTTTTTTTTTTTTTTGACAAGGTCTCGCTAAATCGCTACATTGTTCTAGATGGGGTAGAACTTCGGATCCTCCTGCCTCAAACTCCCAAAGTGCTGGGATTACAGGAGTGCACCACCATGCCGGGCTACCCTATCTCATTTTGAAGGGCTGCGGAGAGGAAAAGTCCTGTTTGAATCTAAGAGACAAATACAAAGAGCACAGGAATAGAGGGTGCAGGGAGATAGGGACGGGTATTGTTCTTACTTGAATGAAAGGAAATGGGCTAGAGCTACTGCCTAAGGGATAAAAAGATTTAAAATTAGGAGCTCTTTGGACAGGTTAGTATAGGAGACATAGAATGCCGTATTTCGCTAGTAAACCCTTCATCTGTGATCTGCAATGACAGAATAAAAGAAAAATCAAAGGAGCCTGGGGAGAAATATTAGGAAGGCGCTTAGAAGGAATTCAGAAGTTTAAAAAGTAATTAGAGTGTCGAGGCTGAAGGAAAATGACACGCATCCCCACCACCCACCCTCTGCCAGTCAGTTCCGTTTTCCGTTTATGTCATACTTCCTCTATATATTTTCTGAAGAATGAAGAGAGAAAACAAGCTAAAGAGAGAAGGGGTGGTCCTCAGGGAGAATGTTTAAGCAAAGGAGTCTTAGGATGGGAAAGTGAGCAATCTAGAATATTGTTTGTCATAGTGTAATCAAAGTACCAGAAAACTATAGAAATTGAAAAGAACCAGGCTTCCTGGTGATGATTTATGATTTAATGAATATATTTACATTCACCTAGGTGTTTTACATGTTCTTCAGGAAATTTTGGAAAGGGGCTGAGGGATCAATTCACATAATCACCAAGCATATCTTTCCCCCATAAGGTTGACTGAGCTGCAGCATCATGGGCAGCACTCAAGACTTCAATATGTCCTGCTTCTGAGCCCAGCAGTAAAGAAATAGGAATGAGACAACTCTTCTCACCTCTCCTGTGAGCTGTAGTTACAGCATCTTCTGACAGCTGAGAGCATGTTCTACCTATCTTGTTCATGGGTGGTTCCATATAAATTGCATTGTGCCTGACTCATAGTAGGTGAAAAGCAGATATTCATCAACTCCATTTCAAAACAAAACAAATACTGTTTTTTTCTTATCCTCTTGCCCATGAGTTCTGAATTGCAGACTAGACCTAGTTCACTGTGCCTAGCACATATATTACTGTTTCTGAATTGAATGGACTGAAAACAGGAAATAAAGAAGCAGACAGAAAGATGAAAACTGTACTACTGCAGTCCTGAATGAAGGGAACATGACAAGCAGGAGGGCACAGCCACGACAGAGGGAAAAGACTCAGACCTACTTCCTCCATTCTTTTCTGTGTCCAGGACATTGAGAACAAGGTGAGGTCAGGTCAACACTGAACAGAGAGGAAATAACTAGCCTTGGCTGAGAGATTTTCATCAGAAGCAACACAGCAGGTGCTTTGAGAGTTGAACAATGACGAGTATGTACTGCTCCCATCCTCCATAGCCAAGATAGGCAGAGAAGGGCTATTTCCAGTCTAGAAAAAAATGTCCACTTCTTCCTCTGAACATTTTTTTGGTGATGAAAGAGAGAAATTATAATTAAACTGCTAAAAGAAAGGCAACTCTGAATGGCCCTGGTGAGCTGGAGACAGCAAGAGGGAGTGTGGGGTTTTCGAGAGGACTGGGAAGGAGAGAGGAAAGGGAGAGGATGAGATTATTGGTTGGCTTCTTTTTTTTTTTGGCAGTGGCAATGGGTGTCCTGCATGGGCCTAAGGCTGGAGGAGCTCAATGAACAAACGTGCACCAAAATCCACTTCTGCTTCTCAGAATCTGGGCAGTTCAAGCTGAGGACCGGTAGTAACCGAAGATGTGGACAGCAAGTAGGCGGGGAATCTTGCCCCAGTGAGAGGAGCCCCTACAGCTTCCTCCCAGCCTGGGCTAGTGGGGGAGGCGGGGAAAGTTTGGTGGAAAACAGTGTAACTTCCTTTTTACTTCCACAGCGACCGTGCAAAATCCAGAATGGATGTCCTCTTCACAGCCATCCTTGTTGTGCCACTTATCTTGGGTAAGTCCACTTTTCATCCTGCTCCCAGCTTTTGCGTCAGGTCCTCTATTAGGATAGGGCGAGAGGGAACAAATGAGAGGGTGAGAGGTACATTTCAATGGGGAATGAGGTATTTCTCATCTGTGCCGGAGTCCAGTGTAGGGAGCAGGGGAGATCTGGAAGTCAGAGTCATGGCAATGAGATGTCTTATAGAGGATGGAGTCCCTGACAGAGGGGATCCTTTAGTTCGGGCAAACTTGAGTTTCTACCACCACAGTGCTGAATAACAGAAAGGACTAACATGAGAGTAGGGAAGAGGTGAATGGACTCTTGGAAGATGGTCAGTCTGAAACTTGTGAGGGAAGCCAGGCTATCTCCTCTCCCAGAGAGCAGAAAGAAAAACCTCTTTGTAAAGACAGACATATGCATTGGCCTTTAGGATAGTGGAAAATTGGCTGCCTTCAGGGACAGAGTCCCAAGAGTAGCTTGGCTCCTTCCCGTTGTTTCCCGGTCTGCCAGGTGTGTCTCATTGTTTCCTGACCACCCCCCACCAGATTCTTGTGTCATTAGTTTGGTGTTGGAGGGAAAGCTGCCAGGGAGCTCAGTGAAGTGCTTAGCAGGAAGTGTAGAGTAATTGATTCAACCATGAAAGCTGTATATTTTTAGTTTTGGAAAGGACTGAAAACTAACGGAGCCACTCATAGGGGTGCACCTGTGATCCCAGCACTCAGTAGGTTGAGGCAGGAAGATGGCCTCAAGTTGGAGACCAACCTGGGCTACATAGCAAGACCCTGTCTCAAAATACATACATACAAACAAACAAACAAAAACTAATGAGATGGGGCATTTAGTCTGCTTGAATCATTAAGCAGATGTTAAATAGCTTGTTCAAGATTATTCTGCTAGCTCCGGTTGGGGTCACAGGGACACTAAGACAGTTTCCTGGACCTTTGTTGACCATGCTGTCCCGGGTGGTACTTTCTGCTGCTGCCATAGCGGCACCCAGTCTGAAGAACGAAGCTCTCCTAGGACCAGGGGTATTGCAGGCAACAAGGATCTTTCACACAGGGCAGCCAAGATTTGCTCCTTTACTACCTCTTCCTGAATATGGCAGAAAAGTTCATCTTGGGCTGATTCTTGAGGAATTCTTCCAGTTCGTTTATCCTAAAACTCGTGTAACAGGACCTAACATGCTTGGAACTAGGCTTATCTTGTATTTTCTGTATTTCCAAAGAAATATACATGATCACAGCAGAGACCTTCTCTGCCACATCCATAGTAGGGATACTTCTCTATGGAATTAAAAAACATGGTGCCTCTTTTGGAGAATTTATTGATAAACTCAATAAGCAAAAAATTGCCCAACTAGAAGAGGCAAAACAAGTTTCTATGAAACAAATCCAGGATGCAGTTGAATTGGGGAAGTCCCAGCAGGCACTTGTTCAGCACAACTGCCTGAACTATCACATCTCTATGCAGAATATGATGCATCAAAAGGAACAAGAGCACATTATAAGCTCAGTGGAGAAGCAAGTGGTGCACAGCATCTCTGCACAACAGGAAAAGGAGATGACTACCAAGTGTACCGCAGATCTAAAGCTGCTTGCAAAGAAGGTTCAAGCACAACCATTGTATAAATGTATCTATCCCAGTTGAGACAGCCAGAAACAGTTGACTAAATGGAAACTAGTCTATGTAACAAAAACTTCCCATATTGCTGTCTACTGAAATTACAGTTTATTTTTCCTAAAAATGAAAAGTTTGGGGTTTAATTTAGTGAGAACTAAACCTATTGGCTAGTCAGATGTTTCTCGTCCTTACTCTGTATTTTGAGTTTTCTGTGATCACTTTTAAATAAACACTTTGTTTCTATTAAAACTTAATACCTAACTAAAGATTACCAAGTTATAGGTTAAATTTGTAATTAGTTCTATGATCTTACAATAAAGGACAACTGAAACAAACAAACAAACAAAACAATTCTGCTAGTTAGCAGTGAAGCTGGAACAGAAATCCAAATCTAGGAGACACTGATAAGAGAAGCTGTCTCTAAAATATAATAAATTCTAGGGCGTATAAGCGTAAGCATTATGTTTTTTTCATTTCTAGTCTCTGTCTCCTTATCTTTTTTAGGTTTAATTCTCTCTTTGGCTTTACAGTATATGCTTTCTACCCTAGGAGTTCCAAGACTGAACAAGCACAGAGTAGCCAGACCTGGTGGCATAGGTTTGTAATCTCAGCACTCCGGGAGACTCAGGAAAGAGGATTTCAAATTCAAGCCCAGCCTGGGAATTTTAGCAATTTATCCAGATCCTGTCTCAAAATAAAATGTAAAAGAAATCTGGGGATGTAGCTCAGTGTGAAAGATGTGAGTTCAATCCTCAGTACATACCAAGAAAGGAAGGCCAAGCACAGAGGATCGGGCCTCATTACAAATACAGGGCCCAGAAGACTAAGAAGGATTCAAGCAGCAGAGGCAGGGGGCTAACATGCTACTTAGAAGGTAGGCAGACAGAAGGAAGACTAGTAGAGCTGGATCCAGGTTCTGTTCCAAGGTGGTCCAGATGCCTCCTGACCTATAGTCCTTGTCCCCATAGGTCAAGAATATGACAGTGAAGAACTGGTACAGGATGATTATTATCAGGTGATTTATTATTACACAGTCACCCCAACTTACGGTGAGTATGCTCCAACCCTTAGTTCAGTAGAGAGGCTGTGGGACTACTTAGTTCTAAGACTGTCCTTCATGCACAGCAAATGGGTCAGAAATTTAGCTATGAACAAAAACTATCAAGACTTTTAATGCTAGCTGGGCGTGGTGGCGCACGCCTTTAATCCCAGCACTCGGGAGGCTGAGGTAGGAGGAGCGTTGTGAGTTCAAGGCTGGCTTGGGCTACAACATGAGTGCAAGGCTGGCCTGAGCTACATAGTGCGACCCTGCCTCAAAAAACTAGGGCCAGGGAGTTTGGCTCAGCGGCTTAAGCGCCTGCCCTGGCAGGTGCAAGGTTGTGAGTTCAATCCCCAGTACCCCCCCCCCAAAAAAAAGACTTTTAATGCTGTTTCTCAAGCTAGTGATCCTTAATTCTTTGGAAAATGATTGAAACAATTTGGAAGTTTTCATATTGGTAAATTATTTAGAAACTAGATGGAAAATACACACACACACACACACACACACATATATATATATATATATATATATTCAAATATTTTAACATTAGGAGTGGATTATACCAATAAATTTTACAACTTGATCAAGTTGAAGTATTCTGAGCAAATTCTTTTCATTTCCTTTCTGAGTCTAGAGCTCCCTTTCTCCTTTGTTACTAATTTTGTTTTTGTTTGTTGAGACAGGGGCTCACTGTGTAGTTCAAGCTAGACTTGAGCTCAGTCTGTAGCCCAGGCTGGCCTCAAACTCACAGCGATCCTTCTGCCTCAGCCTCCCAAGTGCTGGGATCACAGGCGTGCACCACCACATCCAGCTGTTACTATTTATTTATTTTCTCCTTCCCAGATGACTTTCATGCAAATTTCACCATTGATTACTCCATGTTTGAGTCAGAGGATAGATTGGTAAGTGACCTGTACATCTCAGACAGTCAAGGTAAATAATAGTGAAAAAGAAACTGGGCAATGTTGAAATGTAACTGATTAGCAAGAATGAAAACTAGGTAGGTAGAGAAAAACTAGGAAGTGATTCCCAGACAGGGGTGAGGGTGGCTGGGGGGTGGAGAGCTGGTGAAGGGGAGAAGCACTTGAAATAGAGAATCTATGAGGATGTTGAAGGGAGAAGATGGTAACTCAGTGTTTCCCAATCCTGGTGAATGCAGAACAATTTGGACAAAGAGGTAACAACGAAAGCAGTAGAGACCACCATCAGTCTTCAAACCCAACCTGAGGACAATGAGAATCCTGTAACCACAAAACCAGTGACAATGGCAACAGTGAGTTGAATGGGGACTAGCGAGGAGGGGAACAAGACCTCTGTTACCCGGATAGATCTCAGTGCTGGTGATGCGGTATAGTGGAAGCTGGAATACCAGGTTGAGGTGGGGGCAAATAACTAGTGCTTCAGCTCAGGTGTTCCTCTCAAATTGGCCATCATATCTTTCACTGAGATCTAATACAACCCTGTGTGCAAAACACTGGGAATTGGGCATGTGGTACATGACTATAATCCCAACACTTGGGACACTGAGGCAGGAGTATTTCAAGTTTGAGGCCAGCCTGGGCTACATAGTGAATTTAAGGCTAGCCTGAGCTACATAGTGAGACCCTGTCTCAAAACAAAAACAAAAACAAAAAACTACTGAAGAAGTTTGGTGCTGCTGAATTTCAGTACAATAGTACTTAATGTTTATGTAATCTCTGCCTAAAACTTCTGAGGATGCTGATGAGAAAGAAATCTTAGATGTTATTGCCCTCAAGGAATTTATGAAACTCACAAAATAAAAGGCATGGGTTACAATATTAAGTTATATACACAGTAAGTTTGAGAGCATGACATAAGCAAGTGCTCTAGCCAGCACAGGGAGAGAAATCTATATAGGGTAGAATGCTCTGGAAGGTTTTAGACATCATCGTGCTCCTCCACTCCCACCCTATACTAGGAACAAACCCAGGGCTACCTTCTCACTGAGCTAGATCCCAGTCTTTTTTTTTAGACAAGATCATGCTAAGTTTCCAAGTTGCCCAGGGTGGGCTAATGCTTGCCATCCTCCTGCCTGTGTCTCCTCAGAGTGCTGGGATTTCAGGTCTGCAAGACATGTTTTTTTTTTTTTTTTTTTTTTTTTTGCGGCACCGGGGAGTGAACTCACAGCCTTGCGCCTGCCAGGGCAGGCGCTTAAGCCACTGAGCCAAACTCCCCAGCCCTGGTTTTTTGAGGCAGGGTCGCACTATGTAGCTCAGGTAGGCCTTGCGCCTCGTTGTAGCCCAAGCCGGCCTCGAACTCACAACGCTCCGCCTACCTCAGCCTCCCGAGTGCTAGGATTAAAGGCGTGCGCCACCACGCCCGGCTAGGTCTGCAAGACATGTGTTGTACATGTTTTGATTGTGCTTTGTATACAATTTGAATAGGTGAGCTTTTTTTCTTTAGTTTTGGTTTTTCAAGACAGATTTCACCATGTAACCTAGGCTGACCTCAAACTTGCAGAGATCCTCCTGCCTCAGCCTCTCGAAGGCTTGGATTACAGGCATGCATCACCATTCCCAGTCCTGTAAGATTTTGATTAGCATGGAATTATAAGTGGCTGAACTCAATCAGGAGGTAGAATAATTACTATACAAATGTAAGAGCTACATATGTGTCAGAAATAGAATAAGCGTAGCATGGGTTAGTGAAGGGGGTATGTCTGAAGGAAGAATCTACAGAGAATGGTAGAAAAAAAGAAAACATACAAGGCAACAAGTATTTGCATAGAAATTTCAAATATGGCAAGACAGGGCTCAAAGAACAAAACAAGGGAGTTAAAAGCCTGGGGTGGTGGTGCAACATGCCTGTAATCTCAGCTCTTAGGAGGCTCAGGCAGGTGGATCACTGAGTTTGAGGCCAGCCTAAGCTACACAACGAGTTCAAGGACAGCCTGAATTACATCACGAGATCTTGTCTCGAAAAAAAAAAAAAAAAAAAAAGCTAAACTACATATAGTTTGCAATGCCAGTTTATAAGTTTGTAAACTGAAATGCCAGCTTATAAGCTTATAAATTTGGACTTACAAGCAAGAGGTAGTCCTTCAGGATGGTAAGCACATGATGAAATTGGCACCTGGTTGTAGGCAACATGCAATTTAGTGGACAGTCATGAGATTTGTATTGTTCCAGCAATCTGTTAAAGGTCTGGACTAAGAAAGTGGTGTTACGAATTGAGGGGAGAAAAATAAGTATTTTGAAACAACTGCTTTGTTTCAGTGATACTTCATATAAAGAATAAATCAGGAATTAAAATAACTTAGATATTTTAAACATGTTTGTGAAAATGGTTAACCAAAATGGGAACTATGGGGAACAGAGTGGTTTAGGAGGGAAGTTATAAATTCGGTAATGACCAAGCTGAATTTATGCTGATTTCCTTATAAAGGAGACTGTCCTAAAAAAAGCTGAACTAAGTCAGGACTAGAGTTTTATTTTTCTTTTTTGGTACCAGGAATCGAACCTAGTGCTTCATGCCTGCTGGGCAGGTGCTGCACTGCTAAACTCATCTCCAGCCCAAGACTAAAGTTGTAAGTGCAGAGTCACAGTCGAAAAGGTAAATGAGGGGCCGGGTTTTTAGTCAGTGGTGCAAGCGCCTGCCTGGCAGGTGTGAGCTTGTGAGTTCGATCCCCGGTACCAAAAAAAAAAAAAAAAAAAAAAAAAGAAAGAAAAGAAAAGAAAAGAAAAGGTAAATGAGGGCTGGGAATATAGCTTAGCGGCACAGTGCCTGCCTGGCAAGTATGTGAATGGGAGTTTGATCCTTGGTGTGGGGGGATGGTAAATGAGGGCCAGGTGTGGTGGCATGTTCCTATAATCCAGTGTTCTGGGAGGCAGATGCAGAGGCAGAGGCAGGAGGATCCTAAGTTTGAGCCCAGCCTGGAAAATTTAATAATTTACTGAGACTCTGTTTCAAAATAAAAAAATTTAAAAAGGCTAGGTATGTAGCTTACTGTGAAGGTCAACCAAAATAAATAAATCTAGTGTTGTGCCACACACCCGTAATTTCAACAGTCAGAAAGCCTGAGGCAAGATGATCACAAACTCAAACCCAATCTGGACAATTGCACACCTGTAATCCCAGCACTAGGAAGGCTGAGGAAGGAAGAGCCTTGTGAGTTCAGGTCAGTCTGGGCTACAAAGTAAGTTCATGGCTAGCCTGAACTGCATATTGAAACCCTGTCTCAAAAATAAATAAATAAATAAATAAATAAATAAATAAGACTTAGCAAGATCCTGTCTTTAAATAATTTTTAAAGGGCTTTTTAAAGCTTAGTGTGAACAGCTTAGGTTCAATCTCCAGTACCACCACTGCCACCACAAAAAAAAAAAAAAAAAAGTAGATGAACTCAACAGAATCAGTGGACACAGAAGACCAAAAAAGCAAGGACAATGCCTATAGTTAGTAGAATCAGAAAGGGGAATCTATCAAGAAAATAAAGATGGTGACCGGTGGTGAGGCAGGTAGATACCCAAATTTGCCTTAAGGAATCTAGAAAAGAGAGCTAATACAATCAACCAAAAGCTACCAAGAAGAATTAGGCATTTCAGCATACACCTGTAAATCCCAGCATTTAGGAGTCTGAGGCAGGAAGATCACAGCTAGTTCAAGGCCAGCCTGAACTACATAGTGAGACTAAAACACAAAAAACAGCTGGGTACAGTGGTAAACACCTATGATCCTAGCATAAGGGAGGCTGAGGAAGATCTTTGCAAATTCCAGGTCAGCCTGTGCTATGTAATGAGTTTAAACCCAACCTGAACTGCATAGCAAGACCCTGTCTCAAAAAACAAAAAACAAAACAAAACCACAAAGCAAAACAAAAATCAAAACCAAAAACTACCAAGAGGCCAAGGAGAAAGAGATCATTTATAACTCTCAAGATAGGATAGCAAGGTTTTCTTCTTTTGGGGGAGGTTTTGTTTTTGTTTTTGTTTTTGAGACACAGTCTCACTCTGTAGTTCAGACTGGCCTTAAACTCACTATGGAACCCAGGTTGGCCTTGAACTTACAGTAATCCTTTGGACTCAGCCTATGGAGAACTGGGATTACAAGTGGGTATCACATGCCCAGCTGATAGTTTGAATTGAGTGGTTGGAGAAAAGTAGATTTTGTGGAGTTAGAGAATACATTTTGAGGAAATGGAGGCAAGTGTAGACGAACTGTTTTTTTTTTTTTTTTTTTTTTTGCACTGGGGATCACACTCACAGCCTCACGCCTGCCAGACAGGCGCTTAAGCTGCTGAGCCAAACTCCCAGCCCTGGTTTTTTGAGGCAGGGTCACACTACGTAGCTCAGGCCAGCGTTGCGCTCACGTTGTAGCCCAAGCCAGCCTCGAACTCACAATGCTCCACCTACCTCAGCCTCCCAAGTGCTGGGATTAAAAGTGTGCGCCACCACATCCAGCTTAGATGAACTGTTTTTAAGTAGATAGTAGGGTCCCCTTTACGTTGTAAGTACCTGAAGACAGGAACCATGTGTTATTCTTATTTATATCCCTCCTATAGCACCTAGGACAGTGGCCAACACAGTGTCATGTACATAATAGATAAAACATAGTCATTGAACTGGGCATGGTGGCACATACCTGTAATCCTAGCACTTCTGGTAGGCTGAGGCAGGAGAATCACAAGCCCAGCCCAGGATATTTAGCAACTTAGTGACATTCTATCTCAAAATAAAAAAGGAGTGGGGATGTAGCTCAATGTAAAGGCCCTGGGTTCAGCCCCCAGTATGGGGAAAAGTAAGAGCCATTAAATTCAGTTGGGGCCTCCCTGGTATGGTCAAGGATGACTGAAAGAACCCCTTGTAGTGCTGGGGTTTAGGGTTGGGTCTTTCTCTGAGACCAGAGGAAAGACAGAGGTTGGTGGAAAGTGATGTTACCCTTCTTGGGGAGGAGGGGAGGGGGGAAAGTGGCAGAAAGGCTGACTCAGTCCGCTGAGGGGGCTCTATCTTTTAGCAGAGTCCAGACCTGAATTCAGCCACTATATCCAGCCTGCCGAGTCTTGTCCCCCTCCTCCTGTCATGGGCCCTTGTCCAGGGCAGGATGTTTGTCCCATAGAAGGTGAGTGTGTTGCCATTGGGATGGGGGATGTGAGGAAATTCTGTTATGTCTGGCTAGAGTTTCCAGCCTGGTCAAGTCTCAGCTGTATTCAGAGATGGAAGAGGGAGCACATTTAGAAAAATCTCATTATTTAACATGATAGAAGTTTGGGAGGTGTGACACAGACTTTCATGATACAAGTCACTAATCTTTCCGAACACAGAGGACGCCTTGAGGCCCTGCTAGAGCAGCTGACAGGTGGAACAGAGAAGAAACCTCCCCAGGCCTTCTGGGTGCCTGGGCAATCAGAGTTGGCTCTGTTCTAGCCATTTCAAGGCAGGGCAGGTGCCAGAGGGCAAGATGGGTGGGTCCTCCAAGCCGATGGAGTCCGAAGGCCAACTTCTGAGGAAGCAGGTGGTGGTTCCCTAAGGTACTGGAAAGACTGGAGGGAGGTGGGAAGAGAAAACTGTGTTATAAAGCAGGCTCTTAAAATTAGAATTCTAAGTAACTAGGGAGCGTAAAGAGATTTAGCAGGATTGAGGGAGGTGAAGAAAAGGACAGGTCTTTCCCAGGAAGTAAAGCTGGGAAGTTCCAGCTCAGAATATTAGAAAAGGTGAGAGACCTAGAGGAGGATGCCAGGTTCCCTGACACTCATTCTGTTTTTTTCTTTGTTTTTTAGGTGGGAGCAAGCCACTTCAACTTTGTAGATGGGGGTTTCACAAGAGGAAATTGCAGGATAAAATAAAAAATAAATGAAATATGCTGGATGTGGTGACACAGGCCTCTAATCACAGCACTCAAGGCTGAGGCAGGAGGATCACCACAGTTTGACACCTGCTCGGGCTGCATAGTGAGTTTAAGGCTGGCCTGAACTACACAGTGAGACCCTGTGTCAAAAAACCAAATAAATAAATAAACAAAATAAGTGAGTTACGGTCTATATCTTCATGAGAGATCTGTTGGAAAGTCACAACACTAAACAGGACACCAGGATTTAGGGACAGAAGGGGAGATTAGAAAGGAAGTTAGGTGACAACGGATTAGAAGGAACTGCAGAGTATGAATACATCTTAAATTTATTTTATTTTATTTATTCTTTTTTTTTTTTTTTTTTTTTTTTTTTTTTTTTTCGGCACTGGGGATTGAACTCACAACCTCGCACCTGCCAGACAGGCGCTTAAGCCACTGAGCCAAACTCCCGACCCTAGTATTTTGAGGCAGGGTCGCACTATGTAGCTCAGGTCGGCCTTGCGTTTGCGTTGCAGCCCAAACCGGCCTCGAACTCACAACGCTCCCCCACCTCAGCCTCCCAAGTGCTGGGATAAAAGGCGTGCGCCACCACACCCGACTCATCTTAAATTTTAAGTATAATAGAAAACACCTAGAGATGACAGGTTTATTTACATCTTCTAAGCAATGCTAATTCTGCTGTTTTATTTTATTTGATACTGTGTTGAGATTTTGTTTCAGAAAATATTATGGTTTAGAAACCTTTTCTTTTTATAAAATAATCACACGATTAAATGCGCAAAAAAATTATGTACTGCATTAGCATATATTTAAAATAGTCACACCTAGCCGGCGTGGTGGTGCACCCCTTTAATCCCAGCACTCGGGAGGCTGAGGTAGGAGGAGCGTTGTGAGTTTGAGGCCGGCCTGGGCTACAACGTGAGCGCAAGGCCGGCCTGAGGTACACTGTGCGACCCTGTCTCAAAAAACTAGGGCTGGGAGTTTGGCTCAGTGGCTTAAGCGCCTGCCTGGCAGGCGTGAGGGTGTGAGTTCAATCTCTGGTGCCATTAATAAATAAAATAAAATAAAATAAAATAAAATAAAATAGTCACAGCTTCCACCTATACCCTTTGCATTTGGTAATTATGGCAGAAATTAAAACGGAAGGAAAAAAAAAAAAACTAAACCGAACTGGACTGCCCTCTTGCGGGCCTCCCGGTGTCGCAGCCTAAACTAGCCCACAGTCCCTGGAACCTGCTCTCTCCATTGTTCTCTTTAAATACAATACTACAATGGGAAACGAATAATAACCTCTATAACTTCTGAGACGCTAAAAATTCTGAACTTGTCTTCTTCCCTCCTTCAAAGTCTTTCCAGTCTTCTCTATGGGTTCAAGAAACTGGAGCTAGACAAAACCATAACCTAGGAGACGGGAAACATACCCTCCTACCGTTCTCTCTGCTCAGAATTAGAAAATTCTGGGCGCACGGCCCAGAGATCTCGGGAGACAAGTCAGAACACCCAGGTTCGGCGCTGACCTCTAGCGCCTTGGCGGGCCAGCATCCGAGCGGGTAACGTGCACGGCAGGTTATGTAAGGAAAAGGCTGGCGGAGCCGCCCCAACGGGAGCCCGGGAGAGAACGCGGTGTTCTCGGCTGCAAACCCCACCCTCACCCAGCAGGGCAGGAGGCACCCAGCTTGGAGGAGTGAGACAGAGGGGAGGGGACGGGAGCGGAGGGTGAAACAGAGGCCAGGGAGTCACGAGGGCTGGGCCTCCGTGATAGGGGCGGACGCAGTGTCACCTCCCATGCTCCACACACGTTGCAGACTTAAATCGCTGGCGGTTTCCACGTGCTGCGCTCGTGAGCGGAGGCGCTCAAAGAGGAGGCTGAACCGGAGGTCCCCTGCACCTCCAGTCACACACCCATTCTCAGAACACTCCAGTCGTGCGTTTCCAGCAAATCATCGTCCTATTTAAGGACGCGGGTTCCGTCCTCTTCCTTTCCTTTTTCACTCTTTTTTTCATCCTCCTCAGTTTCTCACCACCTGGTCCTCTCCCTGAGCCGCATGTAGGGGCGGGGCACAGAATGCTTCCCTTCCAGCCAATCATCACGTGGCTGCTCTTGCATTGGTGGGGCCTCTGTGCGCTGTAGCAAATGGGCTGTGAATTTCTGTAAAGAGAATCACGTGTTGCCGGCTAGACAACCAATGAGAGCGTGAGATCTATGTAAGCAGGGGGAGGCACGTGCTGAGTCGCACGTGTCTGGGAGGGGGAAGGGGCGGGTCCGGCCGAGAGAGAGGCGGAGGTGGGCAGCCGAAACCCAGATAGACTGAAGAGGTGCGGACAGAGTTTAGGCTGAGCAGAACAACACAGGTAAGGAGACAAGAGGACGCAGATCAAGCTGCTGGGGGTAACCGGACCCAGGGGACCTGGGTTTGGGGGACTGCATGCAGATTTTGGTATTGGGAGGAATTGCATCACCGGGCCGCTGCGCCTGTGGAAGGAGCAGTGCTGGGATCGTGATCCTAAGAGACTGGGAAGGGGCAGGAGGCCGATTTCGGCGGCGGTGTGTCCCACAGGGACACTAGTAGGTTCTTGTGCACAGATTTACCGCTCACCAGTGGCATATCCTCAGCTAGAGACACTCGTGGGATCGGGCTGGGGAACAGCCCAGGTGAACACCGGCCAGAGGGGAAGGTGTCAAGTCAGATATTTACTCTGAACCGAGGGAAGAAAAGAACAGAGGCTGTGTCAGCCCAAGGGCGGCTCTGCAGAAGCCAGCGAAGCCGTCCCAGTTTTTTTAATAGGTAGGGATGGGGGAGATGACTTTTTCTATTGTCTTTATTGGGGAAAGGAAAGAGGCGTTAACCGTTGCAGTTCACCTCTCTGTTTTCTAACCTTTCGCCTCTGGTTTCAAATTCCCTCCCTTTGCTCTTCAATTGCAGGTTCCAGTCTTTGGGTACTTCAGTAGCCGTTCTGCAGGCCCTGCTTCTGGACCTATGGATTCACCATCTAGTGTTTCTTCTTATTCCTCCTATTCTCTCTCTCCCTCTTTTTCCACCTCACCAGTGAACAGTGACTATGGCTTCCCCTCTGATAGTGAGAGGGAGGAAAAGAGGGGCCATGGGCCCAGGCCAGACACTGTTGAGCAGAGGGGAGGTTCCCAGGCCAGCCCAGGTCCCATCCGCTGCAGGCATCGACCCAAAGTTCCCAGGAACCAACATACGGCATCTCACCTGGAACTGCCAGGGTTGGCTTCTCCAGTGGCAGGATCTGGGGTGAAAAGATCAAGAGATTGTGATTTGGAGAGCAATCTAAACATCCAGGGTTGTACCACAGAGGGAGATCTGCTCTTTGCTCAAAAGGTAAGAGAAAACAAAAGACAAAAGACACTACTCCAATGGCTGTATGCCCAGGTGGTTGTTAAGGACTCTGAGAGGACAGTATTGGTTCCCAGATTGGGAGGTAGGAGAACTGCTACGGATTAAGGCAATTCTAGGTCTTCTCATAGTCTTTGTCCTGTTTTCCTTTAGTGTAAAGAGCTCCAGGGATTCATTCGGCCCCTCACAGACCTACTGAATGGGCTTAAGATGGGTCGTTTTGAGAGAGGTAATTATCTGTTTAGCTGCACTTTTGAACCAGGCTCTTTCCTGTGTCTTTTTCAAATGTGTATCTCTTTTAAATTTTTGCCTGGAATCTAGACTATTCCTTTTTTGCTTTTGTGACTCTAAGTGAATCAATTTTAACCCCTTTCTTGTTATCTTTTTACCTGACTATATGCTGGACTCTCAGTTCTGAATGTCCCTCTCTCTATTCCCCACCCCACCCTCAGGACTGAGCAGTTTCCAGCAGAGTGTGGCAATGGACAGGATCCAGCGTATTGTAGGTGTTTTGCAGAAGCCAGAGATGGGGTAAGTCCCCTAGTTCTTTCCTCAGTAACTGATAAAAAAGGAGCACTTTCCAATCCTGTCTTGATTCTTTTTTCACACTTACTGGGTTTTTTGTTTGTTTGTTTGTCAATGTCCTTTTCACAGGGAGCGTTATCTAGGGACTCTGCTGCAAGTGGAAGGGATGTTAAAGACTTGGTTTCCTCATATAGCTGCCCAGAAGTCATCATTGGGTGGTAATAGGCGTCAGGTGACCAAGGTAAGAACTTAAAAACCTGAGGACTAGGTGGCAAAATAACCCAAGAAATGCAGTGTGCATGCAGAAATACCACCCTCCCCCCTTCCATTTTCTTCTGTATCTTCTACTCAAGTTTCCTTTCAGGGAACAGAATGCCTAAACTTCGCCACTGTCTTGATTCCTAGATGTATTTTATTCTATTTTCTTTGGATCACTGGGCAAAACTCTATAAAATTTAAGTCATATCCCTAGTGTTAAGCTTATCTGGTTTCTGCATTGATACATAAAGCTTTTTACTTGGCCAAATGATTCACGCAGAAAGATGCCTCACTTTCTCTCTGTAAATCCTTTCTTCCTTGCTGCCCCTAAAATTTCCACTCTTCTGTTGACTTTTCTTCAAGTATCCTTGTACCAAACCCACTGGAAGTCTTTGTGTCTATAATGCATTTCAAGGACTAGTTATAAGGGATACATCACTGGGAGTTGGGGAGAAAGTACACAATGGGCATCTACAGGGAGGAGTTTTTTAGATTCTTAAACCTGGTATGGAAGTGATCTATGTTCTGTCCCTTCAAGTAATATGGTATTTAAAGGGCATTCATGTAATGAGGTGGGGAGTGGGGGGAGTCTTTATCCTGTTTTCACAGCTATTAATGTTGTGAAAGTAATTGATTGAAAATGAAGCAGCAGAGGCAGACATGGTGGCACATGACTGTAATCTCAGCATTCTGGGAGGCTGAGGCAGGAGGATTGGAAATTCAAGCCCAGTCTGGGCAATGTAGTGCTTTATTTAGATTTTTTTTTTTTCTTTTTGAGACAGGGTCTCGCTATGCAGTTCAGGCTGGCATTGGGCTCACTCTGTAGCCCAGGCTGGTCTTAAATTTGCAATGATCCTCAGTCTCAGCCTCCTGAGTCCTGAGATTACAGGAGTTTGCCACCACACCTGGCTAAAAATGAGCTGGGAATGTAGTTTGGTGTGCAGGCCCAGGATTCAATTCCTAGTACCTTAAAACAAAAAACAAAAACCAGGATCTTGTCTGCATATTAATTTATACTTCATGAAGAACTCAATATGGGAAATTAGAATTTAAAATACAAAAATTAATCTGTAATCCCAGTGCTTGGAAAGCTGAGGCAGGAGGATGGTGATGAGTTCAATGCCAGCCTGGACTACATGGTGAGATCCTGTCTCAAAAAAAAAAAAAAAAAAAGAAAAGAAAAATCAAATGTAAAAAATATAAAAATTAAACTGGGCATGATGGCACACCCCTATAATCCCAGCACTCTGGAGACTAAGGCAGGAGGATTCCAAGTACCAGAACAGATGGACTACATAGGGAATTCAAAGCTATCCTGAACTACATAATGAAACCCTGCTTCAAAGTTTATTTATTAATTAAATAAAATAAAAATGGAAAATAATTCCAATGAAAACTACACTTTAAAGAAATTATAAAAAGTGTTTTATAAATAATGAGAACCTATAGAATTGTTTTATTCTGCTCGTTTCTGAATATCCAGTGTCTAATAAAGTGTGTAGGACATAACAGGCCCTCAACTATTTGTTGAATAAGTGAAGGTATAACTGGATTACTAAAAATTACACTTAACCATGACCTGAAAAGAAATTATCTGTTGCAAAAAAAAAAAAAAAAAAAGAAATTATCTGTTGCACAAAACATTTGTTTGCATTGCAAATTGAACCTCCAAGGAAAGCGAAGGGATAAACAAGCAGGAGGCACTAATCTGAAATCTTTCTTCTTAGATTTTTTTTTTCTTATTTCTCCACCTCTATAGCATTTTCAAAACCACCACAGTAATTCAGCTGCTTCCCATCCTGTACCTCCTATGGGAAAGATGGACCAGACACAGCTAAGACATTTAGTTTTGAAACCAAAGCAGCCTTGGCACCTCACAGAGTGGCAAGCCATGAACCTTACCTGGATCCACACTGCTCCAATTTGCAACCCCCCTCTTAGTTCCCCGGGTACCATCTCCTTTAGCCAGGGTCCTTTAGGTGCTGGAACTAGCATTGGCCTCATCCTTTTCCTCCAGCACGGAGAGCAGCCATTTACCCACTCTGCCCCAGCCACTCCAGTCCCACCTACTGCAGCGTCTTCTGCCATCCTCAGTGATCCTAAGAAACTGTCTCGAGAAGGGCCTCGCTGCCGCAGTTTACCTGTAGCTCTGCCATCAGACTGGAGCTACAAGCTATCCTCCCCTGATCCACCCGCCGTGGCCAGAGAGATGAGCGTGGGACACCTGGAGCAGCAAATGAAATGCCGTCCTCCAGTCACTTCAGCTGCCCATCTCAGACCCTGACCCAGACCATGTGACTACCACTGTGATTTTCAATTTGTGTAAATAGATGTATGTATATTTTTTACTTTTAATGTGTGTATTAATGTTGGGAAGGTAAAATCCTTTCCGATTAAAGAAATGTTTTACTTAAACATTTTGCTCATTGGAGTAAATTGAAAACTTTCAGCTTTAGATATCAGTATTGGGTGTCTGAGCTCCAGGAAAGACAAGAATGTTTATGAACATGAGTTCCATCAAGTTAGAGTCTGGATGGGATCACAGAAATCCTGTGAAAGAAGTAAAGGGATTCTTGTGGCTATTTCTCTAGGGAACCATGGCTGGGACAGTTACCGTGTTCAGAATTGAGTTTACTTTTTCATTTGGTCAGAAATTAGTACCTTTCCTTTTGTGTCTCTCCCCCATGTAATCTCCCAGCTGGCCCAGATTAGCAGGTTCTTCTGCTCTGGGACAACTCTTTGCTTGATGGGAGCTGTTGATTCTTGTAGGTGAGTGTATATATAACCTGCTGCCAAAAGAGGCATAGAGCCAAAATGGCCACTGTGGTTGCCCATTTTTAAGAGGGAGGGGTACCACAGAATTACCAGAGTTGGGGCCCATTGCAGGGAGACTCAAAACACAGGACTTCATCCTTATTCAAAAAGCTGTGGGTGCTAGGTGTATGCTAGACTACAGAAGGCTACCCAGCAATATCAGAAAGCAAAGTTAAGTCCACGAATATTTTTTGTCCCAGTTTCCACCAAAACCATTTCCTCTCCCATTCTAAGCCTTCGTAGTACATCCCATTATTCTGTCATATTAGTCATTGTTCACTGGCTCCCCAGCATGTTTGTCAGCTCATCAGACATCTTTCCCCCACTTCTCACGTCCTCTGTTCTCAGTGAATAATTGCCACCTCCCTTTATTTCAGAGAATATGACCTCCTTTCTACAGAAAGCTTCTCCATTTGTGTTTCTGATTGCCTTTCACTTCTGAAACTTGCTGTGTCATGTATCCCTTTTTTACCTTCTAACTTCTACTTGTTCCCCATAAGAATTATTTTCTCTATAAGTGTGATCAGACTGATACCCTTTGTCTTCTTTTCTCTGTAATTCTTCCCTGCCTCTCAGTGCTGGGGATGGACCCAGGGTCTCCAGGACGCTAGACTAGTGCCTTCACCAAGCCACACTGTCCCAGTACCCTGCATAATTCCTGACAGAGCTGTCTTTCTGATTTCTTTCACCATGAAACCCTGAATCCATTGCAGTCTAGCCTCCATTGCCCTCACTTGATGACCTTCCAAAGTCACAGATAATCTTACAGAATCAGTGGTATAATGTAGCTTCCACCTATTCAACAGAAAAACCAGGGGGGACATTTACAAAGGCTATGCATTTTATGTTCTCTGTATCATCTGACACTGATGCTGCCTGCTGGTATCTCCCATGACAGCACACTATCCTAATTCTCCTCTTACCTAACTGGCAGCAGCTTCTAGGTCTCTCAGTGGCCCCACTTCCCCCTATTCCAGATCACAGGTGTTCCCTCAGGCTCTGGCCTTGGGTTTTTTTCTCTGACTATATTCTGTCACAGGAAGGTTCTGTTTGCTTTCATGCCTTGAAGTATTGCCTTAATTTAGATGACTGCTAAATCTTTATCTCTAGTCCCAATTTTTTCCTTGAAAGTGCATACTGCACAGAAAAATTATTGAAAATTCAGCATTTTAGAGTCAAGATATACTTTCATATTTTTTCTTTTCTTTTTTGGACAGGGTTTTGTTATATATCTCAGGCTGAACTTGAATTCACTATGTAGTCCAGGCTGACCTCAAACTCATGGCAGTCCTCCTGCCTCTGCCTCCTGAGTGCTGGGATGACAGACATGCGCTACCATACCCAGCTTATTTTTTTGTATTTAATTTAATCCGCCCCCTTCACTTCACAGGTAAGAAAATTTAGGTGATTTGTCCAAGCCAGCACTGTGATACAGAACTCTTGATTTCCAGTCCAGTGCTTTTTCCAGTGATCAGCAATAAAAGCCTTTAAACATGTCCTGCTCTCCCTTCTTACAGTCTCTTCTGTTTTTGCTACATACAGTACCAACATTTGCCAGATAACTAAGCTTAAAACTTAGTGCTACTCAGACACTAAATCTTTTTTATTCTTTTTTTTTTTTTTTTTTGATATGTCTCTTAAAATCCATTTCTTTCTACTCACCTTGCCACCACTTTGGTCTGGATATTTACTATAGACTCTTACCTCTAATGCCTTCTCCCTGATAAACAGATTAATTTTCCTAGAATAGGGCTTTGTGTATGTATCATTCTCTATTCAAATTCTTTAGTGGCTCTCCAACATTATGGAAAGAAGTCCAAAGTATTTCGCTGAAGTGTCTAATTTCTTTCTCTTCCCCTTTGCATGATCCTTCTAGTCCAGTATTTATTATTTTATTTTATGGTCGAGATGGAGTCTCACCCTGCAGGCTGACCTCAAACTTGCAATCCTGCCTAATCTGAATGAGATTAGAGGCATATACCGCAGTGCTCAGTTTATTCTACTTCTTCGTTTTATTTTGTTTGACAGTACTAGGGATTGAACCCAGAGCCTTTTCACTGAGCTACTTTCACATACCACCACCACCCCCACTTTCTTTTTCAGACAGGATGTCTGTCTAATCCCCTAAATCACCCAGGCTGGGCTCAAACTCCCAATCTTCCTGCCTCAGTTCCCACAATTCTGGGATTATAAGTATGTGCATAGATGACAGATAAATCTTCATCTCTAGTTCTGACCTGTTCTCTGAGAAGGCCCACTAAACATAAAAATATCTGATGGACAGTTTTATTTTGCTATTTATGTATGTCCAACTTCTAGTTTTTTAATTCACCCCCAAATACTGTGTAAACTTTTTTGCCTCAAAACCTGTTCATGCTGTTTACTTTGCTTATCATTTTCTGTTTGTTAACTAAACCATGAACTCCATTCAACAACCAACTCATCTTTCTCCCTATCATTCTTTCTGTTAAACATGCTATATAGGCTTAGTCTTCGGCCTTTAATGCCATCCAATGGGATCATCTACATAAAATACCTAGTGCAGACTCTCAAAAATGTCACATTCCCATGAGCCAGGGGATGTAGCTCAGTGGCACAGCGCCTGAGGTCATGAGTTTGACTCCTGGTACCCCCAAAAAATGCCACATTCCCTATCCTTTTCTTTGAAAGTATCTTTTTGTTTTGTCACATTTGATTCCTGTGACAAATTCTGTGAGATCAATAGGACAGATTTTTTTGAGGAAACAGATTGAGTTTTAAGTCTGGCAAGAACCAGATAATAATTTTTTAGGCTTTGTTGGACATATATCTCTGTTCCCTCTACCCACCTCTGCCACCGTTACCCAAAGTAGAGACATCTTAATAAGCAAATGAGCATGACTATGTTCTGATACTTTACAAAAAAAAGAGTGAACCTGGAGCAATTCATTTTTTAATTTTCCCTACTCTCCAGAGTAGTTGTCTGTCATCTCTCTGCTCCTCCTTCCCTGTCTTCAAGTAAATTGTCTTCTTTTATTAAAAAAAAAAAAAAAAAGGTTAACCAGCAGGCAACAGTTTGCAGACTACTGGTTCAAGGTCATAGGCCTAATGAGCATCAGAACTGGTATAAAACCAAGTATGGTGGCACATATCTATAATCCCAAGCCTTGGGAGGCTGAGATAGGAGGATTGCAGCAAGGTAGAGCCCAGCTTGGCTACACAGTGAGTTTAAGGTCAGCCTGAACTACATAACAAGACCTTTTTTTTTTGTTTGTTTGTTTGTTTGTTTTTTTGCGGCACCAGGGATTGAACTCACAACCTCACATCTGCCAGGGCAGGCGCTTAAGCCACTGAGCCAAACTCCCAGCCCTGGTTTTTTGAGGCAGGGTCACACTATGTAGCTCAGGCCATCCTTGTGCTCACATTGTAGCCCAAGCCAGCCTCGAACTCACAACGCTCCTCCTACCTCAGCCTCCCGAGTGCTGGGATTAAAGGCGTGGGCCACCACACCCGGCTTCAAGACCCTTTCTTAAAAAAAAACAAAAACAAACAAAACAGCCAGGCGTAGTGGCGCACGCTTATAATCCCAGCACTCAGGAGGCTGAGGAAGGAGGATGGTTGCAAGTTCAAGACCGGTCTGGGCTACAAAGTGAGCTCAAGACCAGCCTGGACTGTATATCAAGAGCCTGTCACAAGAAACAGAAATGAAACAAAAAAATCCCAAAATAATAATAATAATAATAAAAGATACAGAATCCAGACCTCCCAACTTCCAACTCAGTGCCCCTCCACTACATTATACTGTTGTCTATATAATTTTCTTGGCATTTATTATATGCTATGTTGTTTTTACTATTTATCTTTTATGCCAACATACTATCTTCTCATGGTGTAAGAGGCACTGGCACAGAGTAAAACTCAATAAAAGTTTGTTGATAAGCATAATAATGTGACAGTCTGTCTGTAGGTTGGGAATTTGGACCTGGTTTAAGTTTAGTGTGAGTTCCTCTTAGCATAACTAATGAACATGTACCTGTGTGCTTAGCAGGGCAGCCACGTCTTCCCATAGTTATTAGATCGGAACTTAATGTGATTAACCATAAATGGCTATGTAGAAGTAGTATCCAAATAAAAGGAAGGCTGTATCCACAGTGTGAAAGAAATAAAAAAGGCAGTTATTTCTACCAGGTCTTACTAGGAAGTAAAAGGCAAAACTGACATAAAAGTCTTTCATTCTAAAATCTGTAGGCGTTTCCCATGTCTTTAGTGATCTCAATTTATTTAGTGAAATGACTAGAAAGTTGACATTATAAGAAACTGACAACCGGGCATAGTTGCACAAGCCTGTAATCCCAACCACTCGAGAGGCTGAGGCAGAAGGATCGCTGGGAGTTGGAGGACAGCCTGGGTTACAAAATGAGTTCAAGGTCAACCTGAACTGCAGAGTGAAACCCTGTCTCAAAAAAGACCTAAAAAAGCGGGGGAGGGAGAGAATAAGAAAGAAGAAGAAAGAAGGAAAAGGAAGAAGAGGAAGAGGGGAGAAGGAAGAGGAGGAGGAAAGGGGAGGGGCAGGAGGCGAAAAAAATGACAGCATGTTAATTTCACTCTTAAAGGAATGTGATGCAGACATTCGCTCTGGGAACAGATCCGTATCCTTTCCAAAGAAAAACAGGAAGCATGCTCTGGAAGCTTTGCCTATTCTCTTATTTTCCATCTAGAGAACGAAATTGTTTAAATATCTATTAGGGGTTTAATAGGAATAAGGGTATAGAATCGGGCTGACCTCAGAGGCTGAAAGACTGCGATTCCGTAGGAAGACTTGTTTCGGCAGGATTTGCATCAACGACTATTTTACTTTATCAGGAGTAAAGTCCAGGACCCGGGGCAAAGAGAGGAGACGACCCAGGTCAAAAAGAACGTTGCACGATTTCCAATCCCTGTATGGCCTCCCTTCAGCCTGGGCTTCAGTGCCGGCACTGGGGCTTCCGTAGTTTCCGCTTCCGGTCTTGGACGGGCTGCGGGTCAGCTGAAGGCTGAGGGCGGTGGGTTCGAAGTTGGAGCCGGGGCTGGGGAGGAAAGGTGAGTGGTGAGAGGGAATGTTTGCGCGCTATTTCACTTTCCTAAAGACCTGCAAAGACTGCTTGCTCAACTCGCTGCCCAGCCCCTTCATGTACATTAAACAGCAGTTGAGCTCCTGCAGCGTGTCCCTGCTTCTGCCGTCCTTCTGGGTCGGCAAAGCAAGTCTCGCGGTTGAAGCCCAGCGACTGTCTGTTTTCTTCCATAAGCTCGGGCTTGCGCTAGGAAAGAGAACAAGGGAGTCCCAATAATCATTCGCGTGTACTTTCTAAGACCCGAAGACCTCCACGGGCCTTGTCTCGTGTGTCTCTGAGCACTTCCCATTTTCAGAGTTGACTAAAACGCGCGGTAACGTGTGTATTTTATTGATTCATTTTCTTACCTGATCTTTGTATAGGTCCTGCAGAGTGAAGCGTAAATGTGAGATCATGGCAAGACATCTAAAGTTTATTGCCAGGACTGTGATGGTACAAGAGGGGAACGTGGAAGGTGCATACAGGACGCTAAACAGGTGACTGTTACTCAAAATCATACCTAGGTCAACTTTTTGGGGAGTACAGTGATCATTCTCTTCCTGCCCCGTCATAAATTTCAAACTGGTGCCAACTCCGGCGTTTAGTCCATGAAACTTTTCAGCCTTTCACTGTTTTTTGTTTTTTTGTTTGTTTTGTTTTGTTTTGTTTTGTTTTGTTTTGTTTTTGCACCAGGGATCAAACTCATGACCTCTGACTTGGCCAGGGGAGCTTTTGTGCCGCTGAACTAAATCCCCAGCTTCACTTTACTTTCTTATAAATGAAGTTCTTGCAGGGCGTGATGGTGACTGCCTGTATTCTGAGAACTCTGGGAGGCTGAGGTAGGAGGATTGAAAAGTGCATGCCTAGACTGGACAATTTAGTGACTTTTTGAGTCTATCTCTGGGTTTAAAAGAGGCTGTCCTCTTCAAAATAATTCTTGAAACCTAACTATATGCAGTTTATTTAGCAAATGTACCATTGTTGCTATTGTTGCCCCCGGTTGACGTGTTTTGAAATTTTGGTGTCATTTTTTCTCTGTCCTCTTCCTCCTCTCCCCCTCCTCCTCCCCTTTTTTCTTTCTTTTTTTTCTTTTTATTCTTGAAATAAAATGGATTTGGAAAAAAAAGGTTTATTCAACAAGCAATCATCATTTCCTTGATGATGAACCTAACTTCTGTCCAAAACTAAAGAGTCCAAAGGACAAATTTAAGTGTAAAGTTGCTAGAAAGCAGAAACATAGTGCACAGTAATTAACCGGGGGAGTGATCCTTGGGGGACAAGGATAAGATGAATTCAGATTGAGATCCTGGAGAAACAAGCAGGCATTGGGACAGCTTTACAAATTTTTTGGGGATTTTGAGGCAGGGTCTTGCAGTGTAGTCCAGGTGGGCCTCTTAATTCACAGCAATCCTCCAGCCTCAGCCTCAGTCTCCTGAATGCTGGGATTACAAGAGTAAGCTACCTCTCCCAGCCAGCATTACAAGGTTTGAGGAAGGTTAAGGAAAATACATAGATGAAAGTAAACTAGTTGGAGTGGAAGGGTTATATTGAAAGGCTTGGTTTTGTTGTTGTTTGGTTTTGTTTTCTTTTTGTAGTGGTGGAGTTTAGCCCGGGGTTTGGCACGTGCTAGGCAAGCATTATGCTACTGAGTTTCATCCCCAGCCTGAAAGATTTTTGAATGCTAGGCTGTGAGATACAGAAAAGCTCTAATAATGCCTTACTAGTTTAATTTCTCAAGCAACAATTTCTTTTTCTTTTTTTTCCTTTTTTTTAAAGTCTGTAAGAAATATTTCACTGGGTCAAGGCATCCCATTACACCCATGTTTTACTCTTCAAGCTCATCAAAATGTGACACATGGTACTCTACAAGGCACAATTTTGAGATATCACTCGAATTCCTGGCTCCTGGTGAGCCACATACTATGGAATCCTTTACCTTTGAGTGCGGGCAGAACCTGGGAATAAGAGGGGCTGTTGTTTTCATGAAAAGGGAGACTATCTGACATGATCTTATCAAATTAGATGAGTCTTTAAAAGGGACTTAGGTGTCTCCAAAGTTAGAGAAACTGGAACTATAAGAAGGCCTACTTAGCAACATTAGGATTAACCTCCTAATAGTAGCTAGCAAGACAACAGGAACCTCAGTCTAGCAACTAAAACTCTTGGAGGATATCAAACCTTAGATGTGATCCCACTTGCGGGCTTTCTGATATCTGCGTGTGGGACACTGAGCAGAGCATGCAGACTTATTTCTTGCAGCACTTGGATAATAAACAGGTGCTGGTTTTTAAAGTTTATTTATTTATTTATTTATTTAGAGACAGGGTTTTACTATGCAGTTCACGCAGGTCTTGAACTCACTTTGTAGCCCAGGCTGGCCTCAAACTCTCAGTGATCCTCCTGCCTCAGCCTCCCAAGTACTGGGATTACAGGCACATGCCACCACACCCAGCCTGTTTTTAAACTATCAATTTATGGTAATTTGTTATCCAGCAATAGAATACTAATACACTCAGGTATTTCTCATATGATTAACAGTATGCCTGGTAGACATTAGTTTTTCACAGTTCATTTTTCAAGTAATTTGCCTTGTCAAGTAACAGTTTTTTTAGCTTTCTCTTTTGACCAGTTGTAAGGAGTTTGGCTTTCTAGCAGGCCTCACTCATCATTTTCTCTTCTTAATATAAAGCAGAGTGTGAGAAACAAGTGTGTGCAGAACTAAATTATCAAAGAATTGCAGGAGAGAGATCTTGCCCTCCACTTTAAGGCTTTAATTGTGGTAGATTTGGTTTACAAGTAAGAGGGCTGGGGATGTAGCTCAGTGGTGCAGTGCTTGTTAGCATGCACAAGGCCCTGGGTTCATTCTCTAGCTCTGCAAAAATAAACAAAGTGAAGTGAAAAATAAACTTTATTTTTTAAAAATACAATTATGAAAAGCCTACAATTACTAGATAAAATATCTCACATCATGCAGTTATTAAATGGTATAGAGCAGTGATGGTGAGTCTTTTAGAGTTTTTAATCGTACAAACCATGTTGCACCCAGCACTCAGGAGCCTGAGGTAGGTGGAATGCTGTGAATTTGAGGCCAGCCTGGGCTATGACATGAACAAGGCCAGCCTGAGGTACACAGTGCAACCCTGTCTCAAAAAACTGGGGCCGGGAGTTTGGCTCAGTTGGCTTAAGCACCTGCCAGGCAGGCACGAGGTTGTAAGTTCAATCCTGGGTACCACAAAAAAAAAAAAAAGAAAGAAAGAAAGAAAGAAAAAACTGTGCTGCAACACATTGCCATAGGTTCACCACCACTGGTATAGATAAACATAAAGTGCACATCTTTTCAGTGTGGTATTTTGTACTCTATATTTTGAATTATTTACTAGTTTTTCTGGTAATAGAAGGACCTCTGATGTAATTTTACTGTATGTATATAACATCACACTTTTTTTTTTTTTTTTTTTTTTTTTTTTTTTTTTTTTACTTTTTGAGACAGGGTCTCCTTGTGCAGTTCAGGCTGGCCTTAAGCTCACTTTGTAGCCCAGGCTGGTCTTGAACTCCCAACAATCCTCCTACCTCAGCCTCCCAAGTGCTGGGATTACAGGCATGTGGCACCGTGCCCAGCTCCATCACACTTTTTTTTTTTCTAATCTCTCCCTGTAAGTCTTTTTTTTGTATGCTTTATTTTGGTGAATTTAGATGAGCCAGACTAGTTAGTAAATGTTTTTGTTTTTTGTTGCTGTGTGTGTTTGTGTGTGTTACTGAGGATTGAACCCAGGATCTCACACATACTAGGCAAATGCTCTGCCACCAAGGTACATCCCACCTGATGCGTTTATTTTATTTTACTTATTTTTGTCCCAGGTATCGAACTCATGACCTTGCACTTACTAGGCAAGCAGGTAAGCTGCTGAGCTAAATCCCCGGCACATGTTTATATTATTGAGGGCTATCAAAAGGCAGCAGTTGAGCCAGGGATTTAGCTCAGTGGCATAAGTGCCTGCCTGGCAGGCATGAGGTCATGAGTTTGATCCCCAGTACCAAAAAAAAAAAAGAAAGGCGGGGGCCGGGGATTTAGCTTAGCAGCATAAGCGCCTGCCTGGCAAGTGTGAGGTCATGAGTTCGATTCCCTGTACCAAAAAAAAAAGGCAGCAATTACTTGATAGTAAAACAGATATCCCAAAGTTTATACACAGAAAATACAAAAACAAGAATCTTTTTTTTTGTTTGTTTTTGTTTTTGTGGCACCAGGGATTGAACTCACAGCCTCGCACCTGGCAGACAGGTGCTTAAGTCACTGAGCCAAACTCCCAGCCTTGGTTTTTTTTGAGGCAAGGTCGCACTATGTAGCTCAGGTCGGCCTTGTGCTCGCATTGTAGCCCAGCTGGCCTCAAACTCACAATGTTCCTCCTACCTCAGCCTCCCAAGTGCTGGGATTAAAGGCATGCACCACCACGCCCGGCTAAAAAACCAAGAATCTTATTGGTAGACAACTAGCAACTTTGACAAAGACCCAAAAAACAATTTGTGATGCAGCATTGTTATGGAACTTTCTTTCTTTCTTTTTTTTTTTTTTTTTTTTTTTTTTTGGTGGCATTGGGGATTGAACTCACAACCTCACGCCTGCCAGGCAGGTGCTTAAACCACTAAGCCAAACACCCAGCCCTAGTTTTTTGAGACAGGGTCACACTATGCAGTTCAGGCCGGCCTTGTGATTGCGTTGTAGCCCAAGCCGGCCTCGAATTCACAAC
>RJWM01018632.1:0-40624 GCA_004363535.1 Dasyprocta punctata
AAAAAAAAAAAAAAAAAAAAAAAAAAAAAAAAAAAAAAAAAAAAAAAAAAAAAAAAAAAAAAAAAAAAAAAAAAAAAAAAAAAAAAAAAAAAAAAAAAAAAAAAAAAAAAAAAAAAAAAAAAAAAAAAAAAAAAAAAAAAAAAAAAAAAAAAAAAAAAAAAAAAAAAAAAAAAAAAAAAAAAAAAAAAAAAATCATGAAAAATATAAAAATTAGGAAAGAATAGTCAGATAAAATGTTCTGTCCTAAAGACTTTTGTAGGGGGGTTAGACAGTAAAACTGTTCACATAAACTGAAAAGTATAGAAAACAACATTCTTAAGGTGAGCAACTAAAAAGTGTATAAATTTCAAACTAATAAGAAGAAACTAAAAAACATGAATATATGAATGAAAAGCAATAAAAAAATGGTGATGAAACTAACAAAATTAAGTGCTAGACTGTTGTTTGTATTTTTTTTAATTTGCTTCACTAGAAATAAAGGCAACCATTAAAAACTATCAAAAAAAAGATTTCATTTTTCAAAAAGATGCAAATTTCCAATGAGTACGTAACTAGTAATCTCAAAACACATAAAGCAAAACTTCATTAGAACTAAATAAATACCCACAAGTGGGATATTTTTCATATAATTCAGTGACAGAAAACTGAAGACAATGCCACAAGAATAGGAAAGATACAAACAATAATTATCCCCATCTAATGGATGTATCTATCAATAATTGCATCAATAGTTGTAGAATATGCATTATTAAGATATTTGCAAAATGGGATATATTCAAAATTTGATCACAGGCCAAATGGTAAGGGTGAGAAATTTTCAAATAATTAATATAAAAATCACATAGCCTAGAAAAATTAATATAAAAATCACATAGCCTAGAAAAATTAAATTAGATTTTAAATACAAAATAATAACTAGAGATAATCCCATTGTTTTGGAAATAATCATACCTAGAGGTATAACTCAGACTGGAAACAACATTCAAAACTAAGTAATAGCCATGATCTTAAAATGATTTTGTGCTACATTAAAAAAGCAACAGTTCATGAAAATTTTATAACCTTAAATGAGTAGTATAAAAAATGAAAATTAGTCAGCTGATTTTCAAAAAATGAAAATCAATGATAAAATAACTGATAACTGTAATATAATAAATTTGATAAATGCAATAAAATAAACTTCAAAAGAGTTGAGAAAAAATTAAGAAATAAATAATCTTTTTTTTTTTTTTTTTTTGCGGCACCGGGGATTGAACTCACAACCTCGCGCCTGCCAGGGCAGGCGCTTAAGGCACTGAGCCAAACTCTCGGCCCTGGATTTTTGAGGCAGGGTCGCACTATGTAGCTCAGGCCGGTCTTGTGCTCGCGTTGTAGCCCAAGCCGGCCTCGAACTCACAACGCTCCGCCTACCTCAGCCTCCCGAGTGCTGAGAAATAAATAATCTTGAAAACAAAAGTAAACTAGAAATCACAAAACTAAGCAAATAATCTGAAATGCCTAAAAAATTAACAAGACAAGAAATTTCACTGAAAGAAATAGGGCAGATTTAGGGAGCAAGAAGTTAGTCTGATGGAAGGAAGGAAAGATGGAAGGAAGGAAGAAAGGCAACAAATGAATGGGCATTTTTCATAAACCACTAATATTACAAACTACTGATGTTATAGACATTAAACTAATAAAAGGATATCAAACAACTTCATGCCACTATAACTTAAAATATGGACACAATGGACACAGTCTTGGGAAATATGACAGTGAAGTGTTAAGATGAAATAGAAAAATCTGAATAACACTGTTAAAATTAATTTAACAGCAAAAAGATCTCCACATACAAATCAAAATCCAGACAGAGACCTGTAAAATTGAAGACCTTTTTTTTTGTTTTTTTGAGACAGTGCCTCATCATGCATTCCAGGCTGACCATCAGCTCACTATGAAGGCTGGCCTCCACCTCACAGTGATCCTCCTGCCTCAGACTCCTGAGAGCTGAAATTACAGGTCTATGCCACCACACCTGGCTTAAGGCTTTTACTAAACAATGTTCAGTTTTTTTACTTATAAAATGAACTATTATATTCATTATATTAGTTCATCAGCATGATCACAATCATTTGAGGACTATTTAAGAACTGTATATGAAGGAAATTTGTAAGCTTTTCTTATACAAATTATACACGGATTTTAGATTAAATCAAAAAGTCTATAACTCTAACAACAGACACCTTCCAAGAATTTACCAGAGTCAAATTTTCAACATAAGGCATATCTTACTATCTAGACACTGGCATCCACTAAATAACTAAGGCCACATTCTTTGGCAAGGAAACTGGCCATATAATAATACTATAATTGCAAATCAACAATGCAGAATTTTTATTTGCATCTTTTAATTGCATTTTTAAATGCATCTTTTAAAATAGTTAATATCTTGTGGTAAAACATTACCGACAAAGTCATAAAACTTACCTTTAATAATCATTATTGCTGCAACAGATTAAAGACGCAAAAGGAACAAAAATAATACTGCAAGATAGGATAAAGAATGATCACTTGGTTCGATGTATCAGGAGAGTGAACTCATTTTTTTCCTCCTGAAATCAATCTTTTATGAACGTAAGTTCCATAAAATGCCTGTAAATCTATCTATACTCATTTTTCCCATCTTGCATAACAAAAATCAGGCAGAACATTAGCTGCTGAGACATAAGATAAAAAAACCAGTCAAGCTTACAGCAATGTTTTAGTAAGAGAGGGAAGGAGGGAAGACAGAAGGAGGGAGGAGAGGAGGAGAAAGACACAGGAGAGAGGAATAGAGGGAGAGGGGAGACAGAGAGAGAGACAGAGACAGACAGAGACACACAGAGAGCGCCACATCAGAAACATGAAGGATGTTCACATAAGATAAACCTAATCAGTAAACACCTCCTGAAGTGAGTTCTAAACTGTACACTAAAGAAGAAATTAGAAGTTAGAGGCAAGGGAGGAGTAGGAAGAACACTGCAAATCTCATACTTTCACAACCGCATCAGGCATACACATGCTTTACTGGATTTTATATTTATATTGAATAATGCTAAAAGTCAGTCTTAATATGAGTAATATGTTTTCCAACTATCTCCTAACTCTATCAAAGCTATATTTATTTTGAAATAAAACATCAGCACTTCATTATTTGACTAAAATACAGTACAATAAAATAATAATCCATCTTGTTTGAGTTTCCTATATATTGGCATATCCAGAAATTATAAGAAAAAAACCTGAGAATGGGGAAAGTCAAGAATATCTGTAAAACAGAACAAAGAAAGGGCACTTCATTGAATTTTGAACTGTGGTTTCAGGTACTAATGGGCCACCTTAGCATATAGCATGTGTAAGAACGTCAATAGGTTGTGTGGCTTCCTGAAGATTCCCTTTCCTAAAGTCAACTCCTGGCTTTTCCTATATTAGTGATTGGCTTCTGGAAGCATTTCTTACACTACTACTTCTTTCTTAACTTTTCTATGATTCTGGAAATATGTACCGATGTGCCATTACATTAAATATTAAGATTTTTTTGAAGCTGCATTATTTAGTTATACTAATTTTGATCTCTGTAAGAAATGCAACCTTGCCATTATTTATGTATTTTACCTTGAAAAAGAAAAAGCCACTGATGGAAAGCAAAATAATAAGAGAGATCAAGCAGCATTTAGCAACATAGCCAGGGTTGTATTTGGCAGTTGTACAGTAAAGAAAAATATAACACAAGTGGATAATGTACACTTTATTTTCTTCATGGAGATCTGAGGAACTTATTCTAAGGCAACAGTCTGATGTTTTACATAATTAGTTATATTTCCTTACAGGCCATTTGTCAAATTTTGATTAAAGTTTTACATTCGTCTTTTATTGGAGAGTTGGAATGTTCTGGTCTTGTACAAAATATAATAAATTATGTTTCTCATAGTTTCTTTTGAAGATTTTTTTGGACATAACAAAAAGTTAAAAAAACATACAAAACACTCAATATGCCAAGGAGCAGACTGTGAGCTCCTATTAGTGCCAATCCTCTGTTTTCATAAGTCTTCTACTAGTCCTATAAATGTACTATTCAACAATCTGGATTCATATTGACATCTACCTAGTGGAACAAATAATATGATTCAGAGGGCTCATAAATGTTAAATCAAAATAACTGAGAACCATTGTAGAAATCCTACACATACCAGTACCATTCACTGAACACAGTGCTTGGATTTAGGCAGATCTCTCCTAGAATTCTGCCATGTAAAAGATAAGCTTCCAGCTGTAGCTTCATTCTCTGTAGAATAAAATAACACATACCCCTCTGAATTTCAGTGAGGACTGAATGAGGTAAAAATAATATGAAGCACTTGACAAAAATAGACAACACTACCATCTTTTCATCTAGATTTTGATCAAAGTACTGGGAGGTCTTCTTCAGGTCACTGAGTCTGAGATTTGGCAAAAGTGGATGAAAACAGTATCTGTTTAACCTTTAGCCCAGTTCAACCTTGTTCCTGCAGTGTTTTTTGAGGTAAGAGGAGGATAGGATAGATCAGAAGAGAGAAACTGATATCCAGAATAGATAAGTGACTTTTTAAAAAAGTTTTCTTGCAATATTATTTTAGGCCTTCCAGGATCACTTTAAATCAGATGAGTGACTCAGGCAACGGATTAAGACACTGAAATGAAATAAGAAGCATCTTAACTCCGTATCTGTGGTTAAATACGTATGTATGCATATATACACACACAGATTTTTCAACATATTTGTGTATGTACACGTGTATGGGTGCACATAGACACATATGAACATATGTAAAAAACAATTCTACACACAAGACAATTAGGGCAAATTAAAAGAAAATAACCAGAAATGTAGTAAATTGTGGTTCTAACTTTAACACCTATTTTTACTGGAGACTCCCTAGTATTTTCTTTATTTCTGCCTAACTTTCCATCAGTGTTTCTCAACCGAGGCTGTACATTAGAATTACTATGGAAACTTTATTTTTTATTAGGACTGTACATGATTTTAGTATACAATATTTACATTCATAATGGGGAGTAGATGTATGTATATATCTTACTCTTTTTATTCCCATTTCCATCTCCTTCCTCCCCACTCCATCCCTCTCTAGATTGCGTTCCAATTTACAAAAGATCTAGCTAGTAATATTGGAGCTTTTGTTTTGTTTTGTTTTGGGTATCAGGAATCGAATTCAGGACCTCATGCTTGCCAGGCAAGCATTGTACCACTGAGCACACAAATTCAGCAACTTTAGTCTAACTCGACATGTCCTAAAACAAGTAAGTCTCTCTTCTTCAGCAGTATAACCCATTGACCTTATTATTAACTATGTAAAAGACCACTTACTAAATTGCAACAATTACACTATTTAAATATCATTCCAGTGAATCTCTCCCCATTCTTCAAACAGATCATCATCACTACCCAAACTGACTGATGTCAGAGCTCTTTAGGTGGCCTCCCACCTGCAAACTCACGCTCCTTCAATCCGTAATATTTCCAGCAACCAGAATGATCTTTCTCAAATACAAACATTATAATATTGCTGTCCTCATGTTACTCAAATTTTGTCATACTTTACATATTTGACTGGTTTTCCACTGCCTTCCGAATAATTTCTAAATGCCCTAACACAGTTTATAATGTCCCTTCATGACTGTGCCCCTACCTACTCACATTAAACTTTCAGTTTCTGGAAGGAATCATGCTGTTTTCTCCAGGCACTGGCATAAGAATATTATTACTTCAAATAATCTTTCCATCTCCCTACAGGTCTACTTATTTGTTTTTCATGTCTCCATTTAAAGGCTACAGTTTCTGAGGAAGTCTTTTCTTAACTGTTTAATCTGTAGTAAAGACTAATGGCATACTTGGTATTTATCAAATACAGCTCATCTATATTTCTAGCCAGGCTTCCAGTTAGACTGGGGGAATAAAGTTGATTTCTGGCCAGTAACATGTTGGGGAAAAAGAGCTGAAACCACCTATAGGATTCAGCCTTTAAAATATCCTTTGGGATTGCCCAATTCTTCCTTCCCTTATTACGACAATTTAAGATGAAGGAGGGCTGGATGCCCACTCGGAACTGGACATAACTGCAGTGAAAAATAAATTCCTTGTATGATAAATTATGAAGGGTTCTGAGCAAACTGGTCACCACAGTTTAGTCTAGCCTACTCTTAATAATAATTCAGAGCATTAGCTAGCCACTTATATAGAACTCCATCATTTAGCATAATTTGTTGGTACTTACTATCTGTCCTGATAAAACTATAAGTATCTTATGGAAAAGTTTTAGCTCTCTCTTATTCACTGCCTTATTCCTAGAATATAGCAACATGCTTGAAACATAGAAGGCAATGAAAAATACAGATGCTACCTGAATTATGGATCAATATAATCCATATTAATACAGTTCAACT
Organism: Dasyprocta punctata; assembly: GCA_004363535.1. Taxonomy (NCBI): domain Eukaryota; kingdom Metazoa; phylum Chordata; class Mammalia; order Rodentia; family Dasyproctidae; genus Dasyprocta; species Dasyprocta punctata. The sequence goes on from RJWM01018632.1 coordinate 6,460, forward strand.
CCCATTATGAATTAATACAACATACAGCATAATTCATCTGCTAGTATTTTTGTATTTTCCTTTTTATTAAAAGCAGTTATATATTTTGTATCTTATTTGTATATTCTTTTGACATAAGCATATGCTTATTACACATTCACCAAAAATCATTTATAGTAAGTACATAATATTCCCCTTACATGCAATTACTGCCATGAATCAAATACTGGACATTTAGGTAGCATCCTGCCACAAATTTTAGATGCGATATCATTTCTACCCTTATTGACTAATATTTGAGTTCCCACATCTTAAAGGTTTCATTTTTTACTATAGTTTTCTTAAAAGTTCGAATATTCTTATACCACTATTGTATGCCTCAGTATATGTCTTGAGCAGAATACTGGTAATATATATGGCTTATTTTAAAGGAAGCTAGTTATTGTATTACTAAGACATTTGAGTAAACAAAATATAAATCCAGTTGTATTATAATTAAAAAGAACTAAAATAGAGACAGGCATTGATTGATCTCTCCCTCTCCTCCTCCTTCCCTTCTTTTCTTCCTCTCAAATACCTGGAAGACAGCTGAGGTTTTGATTCTAAGAACAAGAACCATGGAAAGCACAATGGCATGGTGTCAAGAGATACAGATTCAAAGTGGCCAGTAATTGTGTGAACTTAAGTATATTTTTCTATATTTCTATTATTTTGAGCACATCAGTTTCTAAGCCAGGTTGTTTCAACCTCACATAACTGGCATTTTTGCCTAGATAATTATTTTTGTATCGGGGATTGTCTTGTATGGCATAAGCTTATTTAGTACTATCCCTGATCTCTACCTGCTAGATGTCAGTAGAAATACTCTGACCACTCCCATCCCCTCCCTATACAGTCAAAAACACCCACAAACATGGCCAAATGTGTTCTCTACATATTCTGAATTATTGCTAAGAGAAGAAAGATCAATCCTGTAGAATTCTACAGCTTTGTCATTTTAGCAATTTATACTCCAACATTTTTCCAGAATTCCTAACAAATTACCAATTAAATGTTTATGCTCTCCCTCTGTTGTTTTCTCTTGCTTCTTTGCTCTCACATAATTTGCTTTTAAATATTCAAAAGCACATTGAAGAAGGGAAATGGAAAAACTTTAAACATTAAACTGATTATATAAGGTTAACCGACTTCACTGTAATTAAAACTTGTTGCTATTGGTCTTTTAACTCTTATCAGTATTTCAATTAGTTTTTCTGTAATCATCTTTTGAAACAAAAAAGAAACCTCAATTTTCTCTTTTCCACATACAAAATAATATAAGGTGGCTGTATAGCTCAGAGATCCCAATTAATAGCTAACATTTCAAACACTGAACACATGAAATTGCCTCTTCATTCAGAGCATTTTTTTCCAAGTCCGTTGCACTAAGATTCTTTAAAAAAATTTCACCTCATAGTAATGGAACTAATTAAAAGAATGGGTATTGTACATAGAGATATGTATCACTCAGAAGTAATTTATATTTATAATATAGTATACACTCAAAAACTCTTCATAAATGTGAAATCTAATCATTAAATGTTCCTACCTTTTAGAAGAGGAACAAGTTTTAAGTATTTGAAAATGAATTCTTCAAAATAAACCTTATAGTTTTATATCATTTTAACACTAAGTGAATTGAGTGTATTTTTTACTTAAAAAAAAAGAATGTGTATAAAGGTGACTACAACAAATAATGCAAAATATGAAGCAATCAGCTATAAATAACTCACTGAGTGATTATAATAGTTTGTAGATCTTTCAAGATCTAATATAGTGATAACACAAGGAATAGTAGCTTTTTTGATCCTTTGCTTTTTCTGGTATACCAGGGATTGAACCCAGGGAATTTTGAGCTACATTCCCTTTTTATTTTTTACAGGAGTTCAGCACATTGTCAACAGGACCTTGAACTTGAAATCCTCCTGCCTTAGCCAAGTAGCTAAAATTAAAATCATCTACCACTATTACTGGCTGGAAGCATTTTTTAATAGGGGAAAAACTGTTCACTTTGAATACTTCTTAAAAAGATATTTATTTATTTATTTATTTGGACACAGGTTTTCACTATGTAGTGCAGACTGGCTCTGAACTCACTTATGTAGCCCAGGCTGACCTTGAACTAATGGTGATCCCCCTGCCTCAGCCTCCCAAGTGCTGGGATTACAGGTGTGAACCACCATGACTGGCCTAAAATATTACTTTAATATTCAGTGTGTTCTTTCAGGAATTTGAAGATAAATATTTCTATGACAGATAATATTTTTCTACCTGTTAAAAGGGGTTTTTAAATCTGAATCTGAATTTCTCAGTTGGAATCCAACATTTTGAAGTGATTTTGCATATGCTAGGAATAATGTCAATTCTTAAATTATATTTAGGGAGCAAAGAATGGTCACCACAATTTTACTTAATCATTTATTAAACACTAGGTTTATGAGGCAGCATTGAGTAGGGAAAAACGATGGACTGTAGAACAAAAACATGGGAATCTGAATCCTTTTTCTGAGCATAGCACCAGTATTAACCACCTTTTCCATCACTGAGATACAACACTTGATACACAACAAGTTAAAGGAAAAAAGGTTTGATTTAGCTGATGGCTTTAGGAGATTCAATACATGGTCAGCAGGCTCAAAGGTAAAGGAAAGCTCCTTAGTTTATGGTAACTGGGAAGCAGAACAGGACAACAGTGCCAGAAAAAAGGGAGGGAGGTACCATTACGTAGTACCCGAGGTCACCATCCACAGTATGTGGGAGTGTGCCTGACTAATCTGCTAGCCATTTTTTAAAGCAATGAAATTGACACATGACGATTAACACAGTCACAGTACAAATAGAATCTCAGTGAAGTCACTCATCTTACTATGTGAATAGCAGATTCTACACCAGTTACTTCTGATACTTGTTTTTACCTGGCTTATGTTGACCATTACAAGGGTTGCTTTTTCTTCCACTCTCATTAGACCTATACAAAATTAATGTTATTTTTCACATTATTCTCATTCAGATTAGAAAAGATAAAGCTCTGTAGTACTCGTTACATTAAGAAAAAGAGTACCAAAAGTCTTGTGAAGCCTGCAGCAGGTGTATGCTTATGTAGAAGGAATGGGTCAGAGTAAAGTAAGAAAGATGGATATAAATCAAAAATGTTTTCCAGGGGTTTGTGATATAGCTCAGTGGTACAGTGTTTGCCTAGCCTGCAAAAGGTACAAGATTAAATTTCCAAAACCAAATAAAACAAAAAGTTTTCCGTAAAAGCACCGTCATGCCAGGCCTGTAATCCTAATTACTAGGAGGCTAAGGCAAGAGGATCATGTGTTCAAGGTCAACATGGGCAACTTAGCAAATTCTTCTTTCAAAATGAAAACTAAAAGGACTGGGATGAAATAATAACTACTAGAAGTTTTCAAGATTTGTTAATATTATATATTATATACACTATGGATGTATTAAGAGTACATAATGCTACCATGTACAACAGTATTTCTATGAAAAAATAAATTCAGAATGACATAAGTAATACACAAATTAGACACTTAGCCATGTTGGTCTCTTCAGGGAGATAGGGGCTATCATGGTCAACAGTGACCCAATATGTGACTCCAGAGTCATATTATTACATTATTAATGGTCTAAGTATCTCTCACTAGAAACCTCAGGGGCAATGGAGTTTTCAGAACCTCTATCTCTGTACTTTAGAAAAGTAATATAGCACACATACTGTATGGGATATAACAACCATAGTGTGACTGGGGTAGCAAAGGAAAATCAAGTAATAGTTTTGTGTTGAAATATAATAACAATCACATATTTAAAAATATCAAGTTTAAAATCAGCCTAACACAAATTTAGCTCTAGATTTGAAATCAAAGGAATTTATTTCAAAAGCAGATTTTGCTGTGTGAACTAAATATATATTTACTTAATTTTCCTAAATAAAAATATGGACTTGTCCCACTGCCAACATTATGCAACTTAGAATTTTAGATAAGGAAAAATGGACATTTATTTCAACATTTGTAAATTTTATCCTATACTCTCAATATTCTTGCATGGATGATTCATGGTTGACTTTAAAAAACAAACTGGGAGGCCTCCTAACTAGTTAGAGGCAAACTCTTTTAAAGTTCTGGAAATCAGTAATTGCTCTGGTGCCCAAGGATTCCTGACACTGTTGGGAGGGAGAAAAACTAAGCTTCTCTTAGACCTACTGTTTAAACAAGCAGGACGGAAAATATGAGAGTGAGATTAATCTCTTTACCACCTTTGCCATTAATTATCAGCAATAACAATAATAGTAATGTGGGAAGCCCTGCTTTATACTGGGCCCTGACAAAAGCCACCATTCCATGTCTCCTCATAACCAAGCAAATGTCCTGCAGGTGGGCAGTGTTGCTGAGCCTCAGCCCTCATTTCAGTAGTCATGACCTATTGTATTGCTTGAAAGACCCATACTGAGGCAGCAGAAGGAATGCTATCTCTGGGTCAGTTTACTTCTTCCTTTCCACTGACTGTTTTGGTACCAGGTTCTCACTTATTTGTTGCAATTAACTCACTTCAACTTTCATAGAATTCTCTGATTTCAAATTAGGTTCCATTTTCTACTGTCTAAGAAATAAGAAAAAAGGGATGCTAATAAGAAAATATTAATAGCCAAATCTATGTTGGGGGAGTAGCCTGCTTAAAAATATGGAAAAAAATCTTTGGAAAAAAATCATCCATCGCTAAAAGACAATGGCAAAATATTTTATAAATAATAAGGAGATACAATCAGTTTACAAAATGACTGTTTTCTCAAAGATTTCATGGTAATGTATTTTTCAACATCAAGACAAGGTTAAAAAAGAAAAGAAGAAGAAGGAGAAGGAAAACCAAAAATAACTAAATTGGAATAATGCTTAAAAGTATATGATATTCACATATTGAAGATTAATAATTGAAGATTAAGAAAAGTACAATACATTAAGATATTTTTTGGTTACTGAGACAAAGATCTTAATGGGCTCAAGATGAATGTAACAATGCTAAAAAATCTATTTGGAAATAATGAATTAGAAATCAATAAATATTGTATGAAACCTGGTTTTTATTTTTCGGTACCGGAAATCGAACTCAAACCTCATGCTTGCCAGGCAGGTGCCTGTGCCGCTGAACTAAACCTCTGCTAAAAACTGGTTTTTAAGAGGCAATAAATTAGGAGAAACACATCTGTCATAACCTTTTTTTTTTTTTTTTGATGACTACCATAATACGATTCCTTTAATATATCCTTATTGATAGAATATTTTAAATTCCACTTCGGCAGAATGTAACAATAAATATTTTAAATGCCACTTTGGCCAGTGTAAAGATAAATCTTCTAGTTTGAGGTGTCACAAGGTGTTGGCGGCATCTTTACAGGAGAAGAGAAGCACAGAAAAGGTTAAGTGCCCCACCCAGTACAAATACTGACACAAAAGCTTGGTATTTGACTTTGAGTTTTAAGAACTACATAAATCTATGTTCTCTAATATGAAACTGAGTGTTAAATTGCAAACAGGTCAAGCAAAGAGGTATTTTATAAAGAATTTCTATGCCAAGTTTTTAGCCTTTAAATGTAATCTTTACATAAAGGGAGAAAGTCTCCGAATACTAAAAATAGGAAAGATAAAAAAGTTTTTAAAATAAACTATGTTAACAATGGGTCAAAAGGGAAGTATATGCATAAGGTCAGGGTGCAATATGGGACCTTGATTGGGATGTTCTATTTGTTATTTGTGGGTGAAACATATTCAAAAAATAGCACAAAGTTAAAATATACATATATATATATACACATATATATATATACACACACACACACATACACACAGTCATAACTTCATTGTTGATGCTTTGAAACTCATATTTGGTATTCAACACATTTTAATGCAAAAATGTCCCTGTGTTTGTTGTTTACTTAGTACTCCAAGGGCAAGGTAGAATTTTTCAGTGTTAATTACCTAGTGTCTACCCTTTCTATAGCCAAAACAATCTGTTTGATACTCCTTATTTCTGGTACTATTTCTTGAACCTTCTGGAACCAATGTACCCTATAATGTACTTTGAGGGGGGACCACATAAATGTCTTTTCATCTCACTTCTTAAACACATCTTTTTTGAACAAAGAAACTATGCTTACTAACTCCCAACTAAGCAGCAATCATTAAATCAGAATACTAAAATATAATCAATTCCATCACAAAAGTGTTTTTCATTTGATATAAATACTTTCCAGCATTTCAAAAGTTACTTTCATAAGCAACTAAAAAGTAGCTTTGTGAATGTGGTTATAAGTATTCCTTGATTTTAGAAACTGAGATTTCCTTAATATTTTATAGAGCAGAAAATGCTGGATGATTAGTAAGAGCAAATGGGTAATACAAATTTTAGACATTCAATTTTTGATTAATTTTGCTAGTGATGTAAACCAGTAACTGTAACAGAGCTCAGGATGTGAGACTTAAAAGACTTAGATTTAAATGTCAATCAGTACATAAGTAACTGGACAAATGAAAACTTCTTTGCACTTCAACCACTTCATGAGTTTGTTAGAAGGACTGTAAACCATCACATCTATACAGGACAAGAAGCGTATTACCTAACAAATGTCGACTATAATTATTAATAAATTTGTGTAGAAGATAACCTAATGATTTTACCAAAAACACACCAAATGGTCTTGAAATTATGCCAAAGCTACCAGCAAAAGGTAAGAAGATTATTTTACTTGTTTTGGGGTTGAAAAATATATGAACATTCTGTGTTAAAAACATTTCCCTGAAATCACATGCACATTAAATAACAGAAGTATAACTAAACTGTAGATATATAAGGTTAATATTTTCTGCTTCAACTAGATAGCAAACTATAAGGACTAGGATCACATTGCTTCTTTTAGCACATGTCCTAACAGCACAGCACAGCACAGATAAATGTTAGCAATTCAATAAATACTATTTGAGTGACTGAATAGATAAGTAAATGAATAATACCAACTGGAGAAAATATAGAGAGTGAAAAATAAATAATGGGAAATATCTGACCATCTGAAATACAGAAAAATTCAGAATGAGATCCAAGTATTCCCAGCAAATTCCTGGGGAATTCAGAGAACCTGCCAGAGCAAAAAGAAATGAAGAGGCTTCATGGAAGCTTGATGGGGTGATGGAAATGTGCTCCAGAAAAAGGAAGGCACCAAAGATGACACTTAATAAATGACAAGAATTGAAAAAAATCAGGGCTAAGATTGAGAGATCTTGTTCTATAACCATTAACAGTTCTACAGGGAGCTGTTTGAACCTAAAGAGGCCTAAGGCTAGAATATAGAAATTTTGCCATCTCATGTTCTAAAAGATTTTAAGAAATGTCTCCATATAAAGTGTTAAATAGTTCCTCACAGAGAAAAATACAGAAAGACACAGTTAGCAAAATGAATGAGGCTGCAGAATAAATGAAAGCAGAACAATTCAGAGTCTAAGAATGATTTATACAGAACCACAGTAAAATGAGTAAAAGGAAAGAATGAGTAAATTAGCTGTGCATAAGATTGTGTATCAGATTAACGTGCTTTTAAGAAGGAAAGTTACGGCTATTCTGTACATTTAGGCTCTAAGACCCATGGAATTTCTCCACAAAAGAATGAGCTACAGCCGGGCGTGGTGGCGCACGCCTTTAATCCCAGCACTCGGGAGGCTGAGGTAGGCGGAGCGTTGTGAGTTCGAGGCCGGCTTGGGCTACAACGCGGCACAAGGCCGACCTGAGCTACATAGTGCGACCCTGCCTCGAAAAACCAGGGCTGGGAGTTTGGCTCAGCAGCTTAAGCGCCTGTCTGGCAGCAGCACAGCAGGTGCTAGGTACAACAAACAGAAGAGTTAAAGCCATAATCGTGCAGGGGGACCCAGAGAAATGCAATCAGATCATTTAAGCACGCACAGAATATCTACAAGCCTTTTGAGTCGGTGCCACCTTGGCCTGTTCTGCAATACAAGGTTTGTTTGTAGAAAACAGAGTAGGACTTACGGGAAACACTCATTACCTGTATCCTATGTACTATACTACTCTCATTCCTCATTCAAGTTGGGGTGTTTGTTATGAGTAATACAGACAGTAATTCTTGATCAAGATTGTACTTGGTTCCAAGTTGCTATATACTGCATCAGATAATTCAAAACATTTTTAAAACTTGTGACAAATTTCATATTCCTCTGATTTTATATTCTAAATCAGAAGAGATGGCAAGAGAACATAAGAAATTTATACTGGTGATACCTGTACCTATACCATTAGGAGTTAATTCAAGAAATACTTATTAAATTGCTACTTTGTTCTAGTAACTATTCTAAATGCTAGAGATACAATAATTTAAAAAGACAGACAAGGGTCAGCAATGTAGCTCAGCAGCATAAGCAACTGCCCAGAAAGCTCAAAGTCATGATTTCAATTCCCTGTACCAATTAAAAAAAAACAAAACAAAGGCAAGAACTCAACCCTTACAGATGCTTCATTCAACGTATGTGTTGAAGGGTGGAGGAGTTTTGAAGGGGAATAAAGAACTTCACATTTATTTAACTCCTTTTGCAGTAAAACTGTTTTATATTAATTTTGTGAATTGCCTATACCCTGGCACTATGGTTTGTGCTGCCTCTCATCTTGAATGTACAGTAAAGAAAGTATGCTCTTTTAGATACACAAATTTTTCTTATATTAAATAACTGCCTTTGAAACATTTTCCAAAATTAGAAATAGATGCTTTTATATCTTTTTTCTTTGCTCCCTATATTGCATTTTGTAAAAGCATATTTATCCTTTTCATTATAAAGATAACAACTGTATTACAGAAAATTTTGAGTCTAGAAAAAAAAAAGCTCTGATCTTAGCAACTTAACACAAACACTATTTCCATGCATTTCCTCTATTTTTAAGTGTTTAAATAGTTGTTTAGTGAAACTGTTGCATCACATAAGTAGTAATTTTTAATATTTTATAATTTTTATTTTAAGGATCATTCACCTATAATTTTGTTTGCTTTTAAATTTAGGAGATTCACAAATTAGCAAAACAGCAGAATATATATCTTTTCCCCAGACCACCTAAAACTTTAGAATTGGGAGTAAAAAGTCTATTTTAAGCCTAAACTGTCTTTAAATTTAGGACTTTGTATATATATATATATATAATGCTTGCTGTATGTATATATGTATGTATGTATGTATCCATCTATCTGTATAAGTATATGACCTTGTTATAAAATGGTACACTTGTACTGGCTATCTTGTAGGGGAATACACTTTATGAAAACTAACAATAAAATGACAAGAAAAAAATTTTAAATGATTATCTTAATATTACATACAGAGCTGGGTGTAGTGGTGATGCATGCCTGCAATCCCAGCACTCACAAAATTGAGGTAGGAGTATTACCATGAGTTCAAGGCCAGCCTGGACTACACTGTGAGTTTGGGGCCAGTCTGAACTGCAAAACTGGACCCTATTTCAAAAACAAATAGAAAAGCAGCAAATAAACAAATTATATATAGTAGCAATCAATAGCCATTAGAGCTATATTATATGTAATATGTGGTAAACACTGACATGTTTGTTGTATCTACAACAGTCTGCTATGCTAAAAATAGAAAATTGGTAAAATACTATGTTAACTTGACACACAAGTAAATAAGTATTCACTGGTTATGAAGGACATTCAGTAAATAAATTCAAAATCTAGTTAGCATCACTAGAGATAGTAACCCAGCTATAATTAGTTATAATACTAAAAATAACTATCGAAGTCATTAATAAAGTTACCTTTGTCCAATGTTAAGTTACTCTAATTATTGTAAAAGAGCTGACCATAACAGTTAAGGGTTCAGGCTCTGAATCAACAGATCTAAGAGAATTTTACCAAATCCTTAAAAATCTAGTTCGTATAAGCTACTGAACAGAAGATGACTTTAACCAAGATTAGAATTCTACAGATGTTTCACAGTATCTTTTATTCTGACAATCTACATCCCACAAGCTAAAACACCTGAAATAGATCCTGAAACTGGTGTGGAATCTGGAAGAGTTCTATAATCTAACACAAACACCCAAAAATTGGTATATAACTGAATTAAGTGTTAATGGTCAATACAAAACTGTATTAAGTATTTGTCTGGGACATTTTTTTCTCTCCTGTTTCTTTTCTCTTATGTTTTATATAAAGGTTACCCATTTTGCAGACCTCTTCTCTAAAACTGCTTTAGATCAAGCCAGGTTCACTTTATATAATCTTCCCTTAATTTGAATTAAATATCCTCCTTATTTTGAATTTGAGTATCACAAATCATTTTTACTTTTCCTTGTATCTCAACAAGTGCCTCGTATATGCCAAGACTCTCTACACTGTCTTTGAACCAATCCCTTTTACTAAGTTTAAAACTGTAATCTTCAAATGAGTAGTCTAGTCAATAGTATAGAAAATAAAAATCTATTTTTTATGTGTACTTCTTCTCACTGACACTGGTTTCTAAAGACTACAGATTTTTGGTCTTATTTCTCTGAGGAAACAGATATCTTTACAGTTGCTTTAATTCCTATTTAAACACAAAAGATTATTTCATCTTACCATATCCATATAGACATCTTAAGAATCTCATGCATCAAGTCAAAAGGCAAGTAGGCACCCATGAAGTTCATGTCAATAACACGATTCATGTTAACAACATACCAAAAGATTTACGTTTCCATAGTAATTAGCATTACATTAACCAAAAGGCACACTACTGAGATACATCAAGACACACTGTTTAAATTTTAAGAAAAATTTGTGGCTTTTCTCTGGTAGTGTGGCTAGCTAGAAATTAGTTTGAGGATACTACAAAATGGATTTTAGCAAAATTTCTTCTGTAAAGCTTAGTACATTTTTTATATTGTGTAGGTTACTTGCAGTTTCACTTGTACATTTTTGTTTTCCTCAGTCCTTTAAAAATGTAAGAGGATATACATAAATATCTGCAGGCCAGAAATGGTATACTGAATCACAGTTTGCTAATCCTTACTATGGAATTGTTTTTTGCCTGTACTAAAATGTATGAACCTGTGTAAGTCACTAACAAAATTATTAGCTGGTCATTTTCTTCTAAATAGTTCGAAAACTAAACTTCCAACCTACTTGTTATTGTCATTTGATATGTGACTTCTGGGGTGGAACATTTAGGTGCACATGTGAGATGTTCCAAGGGTGTTTTTCTTTCTTTCTTCTGTCCTTCCTTTTCTTCCTTCCTTCCTTCATCATTTTCTTTTCCATTGTTTTTCTTTCTTTCTTCTCACTGTCTCTGTCTCTCTATTTCTCTCTCTCTCTCTCTCTCTCTCTCTCTCTCTCTCTCTCTCTCTTTCTTTTCAGCACACTGATCAGCAGTGACTGAAATGGTGGCCGCTCCATAAGGTCCCTAAGAGACTACTATAAACAGACCTTGTTGTTTCAAACCACTGAGGTTTTGTGGTTTTCACCACCTCATAACAGAAGCTTATTCCAGGCAGGGGGTTTAGCTCAGTGGCACAAGCACGTGCCTGGTAAGCGTGAGGTTGTGAGTTCGATCCCTGGTACAAAAAAAAAAAAAAGCTTATTCCAATTGACTTACTATCACTTATTATTACATCTTCAGGCTACATGCAACCTATTTTTAAGATTCACACCTAGCTGCAGTATAAAAAGGAAGCACAGCTTTATAACTCTGCTAAAAAAAATGAGTGCCCCGAATTTTCAAAGTGGTTCCCATTGGTGATCAAGGGTAACCCATTTTTATGACATGTTTTCTCAGTCAAAATAGGATAATAAGAATACTGCTTGCTTTCTAAGACCACACTTATAGGACATAACAACAAAACAACTACACAGATGTTGTGTTAGTTTTGTTACTGTAATAAAATATGTGAGAAAATTAACTTATAAACAGGAAAAGTATACTTTGGCATAGTTTTGAAAGTTTCAAACCATAACAGGTTGGGCTTCTTCATTTTGGACCTGGAGGGAAGAAGCACATTATGGAGGCAGTATATATTTCCTTTATGGTTGGGAATCAAAAGAGGGACAGGAAGAGAGAGACAGACAGACAGACAGACAGACACTGGAGAGAGTCTCATAATCCCTCTGAAGGCATGGCCCCAGTGACCTAACACTTTCTATTAGTCCCCACCTCTTAAAAGTTCTACTACCCCCTAATAGCACCAAATTGAGGACTCAGCCTGCAGCACATAGGCCTTTAGTGGATATTGTAGATCCAAGATACAGTAGATGCTATTTACAACTGAATAAATGGCTAATTACTGGTAGCTCATCATTTCTTACAAACTAGCTATCTTGATCATTAATACAATTATGTATTAATTGCATAAAAAGTTGGATAAGATTTTAATTATACTATATGGGTCTTATTTAGAGCCTGACACAAACTTTTAAAACAACCACTAAAAATCTTATAATTTGAAAACTGATACAATTAAGGAATCTTTCAACTTTTTAAAGTGTGACAATGGCATTGCGGTTATTTTTAAATTTAGTCTCTCTCTCTCTCTCTCTCTCTCTCTCTCTCTCTCTATATATATATATATATATATATTTTTTTTTTTTTTTTTTTTTTTTTTTTTTTGTGGTACCTGAATTGAACTCATGTCGTCATGCTTGCCAGGCAGTTGCTTATGCCACTGAGCTAAATCTCTGGCTATATATATATATATATATACACACACACACATATGCATTTGTGTGTGTGTGTGTGTGTGTCTGTGTGTATTTGTATATACATGAAAATGTTCCAATAGCTTGATGCTAAACACTTTCAGGAAAGTTATTTCCATTTCTCTTAGGCCAGTCTAGTACTTTAGGTAAGATATGCCACATGATAGAGCCAAGGAAAGGAGGTATGGTAGGCTGGAGTCTAGACCTCCACTCTAGTTTAATAAACAAATCAAATTATAAGCTTGCCTCCTGATTATAAAAAATGAAAAGAGGAACATGAGGAAGAAGAAGAGGAGGAGGAGGATGAAGAAGAAGGAAAAAGGGAAAAAAAGAAAAGGGGAGGAGCAAAGAAACAAAGTGAATCTTTAATTTCCAGTTTATTCCAATACAGTATCCATTACAGCCCTTCATCTCTGGCCACATCCTGACATGCAAACTCTACTTCTACAGTCATCTACAGTTTCCCTTAGTTGTTTTATCCTACTATGAGCTGCTTCTTCTTGATTCATTATTTCTAATAACCTCTACCATAAAGATTTTCAACTACATCTCTGTAAATGCTTCTGTAACTATTAAATAACAATAGATAATCCCATATGCCTTATTGTCTTCACAAAACGCTCCCTCTAGAGACCTTTCTGTTTTAGTAGAAACCCAAAGGATATCTTTTCTGGTGTCCTTCTCTAGAGGAAGACTTTATTCTCCCAAGACCTTTATATAATTATACAGCAGAATCTGGGAGAAGGAGTAGGTTGGTTTTTCTCTAGCCATTCATAGTTATTTCCAAATTCCTATCATCATATTCTCCTGCAAAAATTCCATTCCTTTGGGGCTTACTATTTTCCAGTTATACTTGCTGTTCTTTCTAAAAGGAAATAATATTTCCTATAGAACTGTTTAATCAGAATGTTTGCATTAGAGTTTATTTATTCCTCCTCATCAATATTTACTGTAAGTCCAATGAACACCAAGCTAAACACTACAGATGCTTACAAAGGAAAAGAGGAAGCATCCAAAGGAATTAAAAATAAGATACACATAAATCACAAATGTAAAAGGTTCTTCTAACAGTGACAGAGTTGCTAAAGGTCACCAGACTAAGTAGCGTTACTGTTGTAGACACTAAAGTATCAAGACTGATGGAAAGGGGAAAACAAAAATGAAGAAGAGAATAGTTTGGGCAGTGATTTATTTATGTTTCCAAAATATAAAACCTTTATTTAATTTTTATGATTAGCAATCATAAATACTGTAAAAAAATCATAGAAAAAAAACAGATTATCTAATATCCTATGAGCCAAAAATAACCACAAGGCACAATTTTAAACAAATAGAATCATGATGTAATATGCTCTTTTATCTCGTTTCATAAATAATACACATTTTCATACCAGCAACATGGGTCTACATAGCATATCAGTTAATGCTACCAGATCTAGGAGCAGATGGTGCCTACCTTTTCTTCCTGATATCTAAGTGAACTTGGGCATATTAACTTTATGTGTCTCATACAAATCAGCTTCAGTATTAGGCTAAGAATAGTCTCTCTATCGTGGAGCTGTTGTGAGGACACAATGAAACAATTACGCTATCACCCTCCAATGGTACCTAGGTCATTAAGTGTGTTTAATAAATATTATTTTTACTTGTACATCTGTAGAAACCATTTTAATAGCTATACATTATGCTGTTATGAGAATGTAACATATGCATTCAAATAAATCCTTACTAATATATGTTGCTTTCTCTGAAGCAATGGTTTCAAATTTAAGAGCAAAGAAAATGATATCTATGGTTTTAATTTATGAAAAATTATAAAACTGAATTTTAATACTGACTTTGAAAATCACCATTTTTTGTTATATATTCACCCCTTAAATGCTAGAGTTTTATTTGTACACCAAGTGAAAATATTTAACAGGTACTATGACTTGCTTATACTCCCACAAAATGGTAAATCTAAATTAAGTCAAGGGTAGCTTTTTTCTCTTCTATACTGACTCTATCACTACAATAGTGGTGTTGATCTGTTCTGTATGCTTGGAAAACACTAATAGAAAGTCATTACAGTGAAACCCTAACACTTCTAAGAAGTGCAAGATATTTAGACTAAATCAAGTACAAAGAGAAATATTTTCACACGAACATTCTTAGCTGACTCTGTTGAAGCACCTATGGAATGGGATGGCAAATAAGGTTAGATGGGGAAGTTACTCCAGTTGTCTATCATTTCATTTCCCAAGTCATTTTTTGTTATAAAGGTGAACTCTAGAACTTCATAGGTATACTCCAGAACAGGAGTATACAAACAGAAATTTCTATTTCTCAATGAAATCAATGTGGTATTGGAAAACTTACAGGAAATATTCATATTTACTGCTATTTAAGGAAAATACCTTTTGTCCAATCCAAATAATCTTGCTATCAAGGAACATGAAATTTTGAAATTAATTAAGTCTGACACATTCAAAATATAAGAGCCTGTCATGAAAAGCAATGATCGTATTATCAGGAGCAATCCTATGCCACTTTATTTAGCTTTCATACAACAAGTAATTCTCATGCCCCTAAAGAACAAAAGTGATGTTTTATATTAAGCTAAAAATTATTTAACACTCAACCAATCCTTGATTGTTGCACAGGTTATATCCTCAAAATAATTCTAAGCCTAAATAAAACTTAATAAAAGAATTTAATTTTCTTTATGCTGTATAACATGTTATTTTGTAGATAATCTTTATAGTGTTTAGATTTTTAAAGATAATGTTGATGATTTCTAAAATAGAAGTTTAACCTGTAAACACTAACACCTGTATAATGGCCCTTATATTTTAAAAATACTTGATTCCTGATTAAACAAGAATCTACTGATCATAAAAATTTGTTAACCTAAAGGATGACATTGTATGTAATATAATAAATTAGTAAGCTTATTTAAAAAAACTGCATTTCAATATCAGGTTTCAGATAACTATATATTTATATAATTCTATTATATATACAATGTTCTGCTACCTGAATTTCAGTTGTTTTCAAGACACTGTATCTATTATGAGAAAGGCTTGCTATTAGTATACAATAGTGAGCAATGTGAGCAGGCATCATATGATATATAGTATCTTCAAATCAGCATATTAAATTCTGTAGGTGAATACACATTATTATATAAAACTAAAAACAGTAGTACAGATTTAGCTAGCTGTGACTTCCTCGAAAGATGATAATTCCTTTTTTTTAAAAAATATTACTTCCCCAAATTTTATTTTCCTTGTATGCTGTTTTTATTATTATTATTTGGGTTTCTTTCTTTTTTTTTTAACCAGGAATTGAACTCAGGAACTTGTATTTAACAGGCAGGTACTTACGCTGCTGAGCTATATCCCCGGCCCAAGAAAATTCTTATGTAAGACATTTTTTAACATGTACTCTCCACCTACTTTTGAATTTTCTTCAAATGATCTTTCAAATGTAGTATTAGAACTCACTAGAAAAATTTTAAAAATCTAAGCAATGATTACCACATTTGAGTCCCAAGGTATATCTAATAATAATGAAACCCTGGACATTATTTCCCCCTGCAAATCAGTTTTCTCATCACAGAAAGGAAGAAGGGATTAAAAACCGCACTGATTTTACTGGATTATCAGGAGAAATCAGATAAGAATATAAAGTGCCAGCGTAATACCTGACTCAGGAATTGTGACTTTCTGCTATTATTATACATTTACATGCATAAATCAAAATGTATGCATGTATACATACATGGAGAGAATATGAACATATGTATAGAGATAAGACAATTGGAGTTTATCAGAAATGAAAAAAACATCACATCCTAATAGGCAAATATTAGTAATTTTAACTTTTAACAAAAATGTTTCTCAATATTTTAACAAAAATCCATTAGCTATAACAATCTAAATTGTTCTGGGTAGTATGGGAGGAAAGTTACAAAGTGCACTGAAGCAATGAACGAAACATTTCTAACATACAGTTTTGGACAAGATAAAGAAATGTGAGCTAAAGATATGGAGTTCAAGCAGTCATACTTTGTATCCTGCAAAGTTTTTACATGAAGGGACTATGGCTCAATTCAATAAAAACAAAAAGATCATTTTTGTGTGAGAATTTTCAAATTTATATTTATAGGCATTCTCTCAATGTTTTAACAATTGTGGTTTTTTTTAATAAGCAAAAACACTGGACATTAGTTTTTGTCCCAGATGTTGTAAATATACTACTACTCACCAATATGCTAATTAACTAAATAATAAAAGTACTAAGTTAAATAAAAAGACAAATATATGTGAAACTCCTGAAGACCTCTGTCTATGCAGATACAGATTTGTACTTTGAGGGGTAAGGTTGTTAAATACAAGGATTGTTGTGAGTTTGAGGCCAGCCTGGGCTAAACAGTGAGTTCAAGGTCAGCCTGAAGTATACAGTAAGACCCTAACTCAAAAAAAGCAAAATAAATAAATAAAATTACACTGATAAAGTATTGACAAGAAAATATATTCATAATATATCAAGAAGAAAAGGTTCATAACCGTATGAACGTTTGATCATATTGTTTAAAAAAATTAGAAATATATACATCAATCTTGTATCTCTGCCTTCTTCCTGACCCATTCTCTATTTATATACACACAAAATAAGAAAACTTCTAGAATGAAACAGATGTGCTAACAGTGACTATCTCTAAAAAAATGGAAGCACAAATTTTGAAACTTTTCTCATTTATCCATGCAGTACTATTTTTCAAAAGAGAAAAAACATTGTTGCAATAACAGAAAATTTAAATGAGTTAAACCATGTATTAATGGAAAAGTTTGATTTTATTGTATGTGGCTTTCAATTCTTTAAAATTCTATGCTATTTTCTCCTGTGAATTGGTTACAGCCTATCACTTCAACTCTTAAGTAAGCCCAGGCCAGTCCGGGCTACATAGTGAGTTCAAAGCCAGTCTGAAATACACAGTGAAACTGTTTGAAAAAACCTAAAAAAATGAAAAGCAAACAAACAAAAACTTATAACTAGGAACTAAAGACTTTCCTTTAAATGATTAGAAAATCAAATGCTAGAAGAACTCTTATAAAATTAGATGAACATGTTAGTGACATGATTCAGAGAACACTACAGTAAAAAGTTAAGTAATACATGCACAAACTGCTAAGTAGTTACAACTATTACCAGTTATCGCTTTAGTTAATAAGATGCTCTCTAAAACAGAAACAAAAGAGGAATCTATCAATGATCAGGGTGAATATTAAATAAATTAATAAATAATACAGTATCACATAATACTTGCTATAACAAAAATTATTTGCTGGAAACACTGTATCCCTTGCATAACAGTATGGAAAGAGCATGAACGCTCAGAAAACATGGGCGCTATGATTAAAAAGAGAGATTCTTATGAAATAATATACCCAAGATCTCTGCTACTCTTCTTTCAATATGTTCTCTTAATAAGATACAGGAACAAAGGGTAGCCAGATACCTAATGCCTTAAAAAGGAATCTTTTTAGGTTCAACAGGATATACAAATTCATAGGACAATTATAGACCATCTTGGGAATCAATCTACCCAGGAATATTACAGGACAAGAACTAAAGCTTGTCAGTAGAGCACTGTCACGATATATATCTTCTGGAAGAGTCCCTACAACAGTCGGTGTATTGGTTCATAACAGCCACTGAGGAGCTTTCTTTACTGGCCTCCCAGATTATGACTTATGTGCAAGATGAAGTTCATATTAATAGGTAAGGGAGCCAATTTAGGAACTTCATGCCTCACTGAAGCTAGTATCTCTTGTAATACCTCCATAGGCAAGGGACACGTCCATTCTGTGTCACTACATAAACAGAAGCTCAAAGACAAGGCTTTCTGAGAAGTTTATAGGTCTTTAAACTTTCAGATGAAGTTTTTACCAATTAGGGATCATTTCTACAGTAAGCAATCTTGACTAGAAACACAGCTAACATACTACCCTTCCCAGATACCAAGCAAACACAGCTAGAAAGTTAACAGAATATTTAATTCTCATGCCAAAAGGAGAAAGGTTTGGTTACATCTTTGCCTATACAGGATAACATATTTTCTAATAGCACAGATGAAATTTAGTTATTATGAGATTTTTGAAAGTCAGCATGGGGTAGTGGGGTAGGGCATGAATTAGAAGTAGGGAGCAATGATAGATAAAAGAAAGGAATTGAACAAAATTTTCTTGTAACCCTGGACAGCACTATACCTACTTAATTTAATTCCAGGTGACAAGTGATTAAAAAAAGAATCTAAATTCACTGTTTTTATTTTGTAGAAAAGCAGACAGAAATCTTAGCTTCTATTTACTTAAGAATCAACTCTTTTAGAATGAATCTATCATGGAGACTCATCTTGAGTCTTAGAAGTATATCAGATCTTAAAATTTTATGTCTTGCCAAAAGAAAAAAAACGTTGAAGATTTTTATCTCACTCTGTGTCTGACAATCTGTAAAAGAGTATGTAATAAAAATTTCTTGGACATTTTTTGCCACTAATTACTGAATGGTTCTTAACTGTTCAAAACACTACTTTGATGTAGATACATTCAAAACTCACAGACATTTTATTATCTAACATAGCAAATGGTTCAGAGCAGGTGGTCCATAAATGTTCTGAATGTTCAGAAAATGAATGTTCTGCATTCTTTTTTTTCTTTTTGCAGTTAGCGTGACTACAGTCACAACATCATTATCAGCTAGTATTTTTTCGCATTAACCAGAATAGTTAAGAGTTACTCTTAAATCTATTTCCAGTTCAACTATTGTTGAAAGTTTCTATGTTTCACACTTGATGTGCTGATACTAAGAATACTACTTTCTTCCCCTAGATTTCCCCCAAAATTCTAATACAATGACAGAGAATATAAAACTGGGTATGTGCCATGAGGAACCAAAGAAGAACAGGATATCTGACAGGATATGTAAGCAAAATCTTAAAAGTAAGAATGTGGCAAGCACAGATAAATGAAATGTATTTCATATTTAAGAATAGCATGAATAGAAGCCTGGAGGTATGCAAAAACATATTTGTTAGATCCAGAAACACTAATATTATTGAAAGAAACATTGACTATGAAAGTGAGGAAGTAGTAAGATATGAGAGTTCACCATGAGATAAACAATTTATTCACACAATTGTATTTAAAATTAATAAATGTAAACAAATATATCTAGTAAAAATAATGTTGCAATATCTCTTGTTCCCTCCCTCTTTAAAAATCTTTGACAATAGCCTAAGCTTAATTTTGGAACACACTAATAATGGATATGTCTTATTTAACTATACATCATCATTTAACTTTGCTTTATATTTCAGGCAATAAACCTAATAGAAAGACAATCTTCATAACCTTAAGAAAGCTCATACATAAGTTCAGATTTGCTGAGAGTAAGAGTCTGGTTTCCACCACATGAAAAAAAATGTTCACAAGTCAGGAAAACCACAGAAACATGTCAAAAACTAATGATTTGCTCTCCTCAACTGATGGTAGAACATGTGATTCACAGAGCTATTGTGCCAGCCTCCTCTAATCTTAGAACCATTCTAAAACAACCTTCCTTCCGCTCCTGCCTTAAAAATGCTGGAAAATACTAGATTATTTGAAGATAAGAGAATCTCATCATGCAGGCTAGAAAGAGATTAGGTAGCTTTCCTTGCTACAGAAGACAGCAAAACTGTTTTACCCTTCTACTACTACTACTACTACCTCGAGCACATGGGGCTTATGTCAAAAATGGGGATGAAGTTGGCAGCTTTCAAACTTGTAATCCTCTTTTGGGAAAGTGCTTAAATTTATTATTTCTAGATACTGGCTATGCAACTCCCATCTCTTTCAGACGCCAAAGGAGAGAAGATTCTCACCTACCTACCAGGTTTTGACACTCAAAAGGGGAAGACAAATGGGGATCATAATTTTAGGCAACAAGAAAGTGAGTAAAATATGTAATTTCAACTTTCAGGTATGTTTTCAGAGATATATTAATATAATGTATTAATGCATTAATACATATAAAAAGAACAGTCAAAATTGTAAAATTTCCCATATTATCAATTACTAAAGAAATAGGTAGAGATGAGGAAAAGAAGAAAAGAAACAAGGAAGGGAGGGAAAATAAATCACCATAAAGCTTCCAACTTATTTATTAGATGATTGTCTCAGAGATACTGCTGCTTTACTCTGGTTGCCAATGGGTAAGAGAAGGAAGATGAGTTCAGTAAGAGAAACAAATGGGCATGGGGAATGTTGGCAGAATTGGCTTTCCTCAGAGAAAGGTAACAGAAAGTAAAATAAGAATATTCAAAGAGTCATGGAGAAAAATGTAGGCTAAATTCAGGATAGCACCAATTTCTCGATGATCTCATTTGATAGTGTTACGGGCAGCTGAGTGAGTTAGAAATATTACAGGCAAGCCAGGCGTGGTGGCGCACGCCTTTAATCCCAGCACTCTGGAGCTGAGGTAGGAAGAGCGTTGTGAGTTTGAGGCCAGCTTGGGCTACAACGTGAGCGCAAGGCCGGCCTGAGCTACATAAGTGCGACCCTGCCTCAAAAAACCAGGGCTGGGAGTTTGGCTCGGTGGCTTAAGCACCTGCCTGGCAGGTGTGAGGTTGTGAGTTTGATCCCCAGTGCCACAAAAAAAAAAAAAAAAAAAAATTATAGGCAGTCAGACAGGGCTAGGCCCTCAAAGGAGTCAGTACAGAAGTTCAGATACCTTGTGACCTCTGAGGAGACAGGCAACTCCTGCTGTGGGCCAGATCTCAACACAAAAGGCAAAGCAAATACAACCCCATCCTAAGGATTGACCATCCAAATAGTTCTCTATCACCCTGAGGAAATCAGGAGTCAGCATCCCAGCCCGCTACAGGAAGAGTTACTGCTGTAGCATTCCCGCTTACTACATGACTGGCTTCCCCATCCATCCTTGATTTAATCAATTTTACCTAAGCAATTAATCTTACTGGTTGGCCACAGTTCTGTTGCATCTTATGCCCACCTTGCGAGCTCCCATTCTTCCCCACCTTGGACCCATCTAACCTCGTGATTCTAATCTATAAAAGTCCCTAGGAAAGACAAGAGTCTCTGGCAACCCGCTCAGGACTCGTTCTGTTCCTCTGGCAGCTTTCTTTCAATAAATATATTCTGCTATTAACCTCCATTGTTCCTAAAATTCATTCTTCGATTTTAGAGAACACAAACTCTTACTGGACATATAGTAGGTTGGGAGTTTCATTCCCCTATATCAAT
This sequence comes from Dasyprocta punctata, assembly GCA_004363535.1. NCBI lineage: Eukaryota > Metazoa > Chordata > Mammalia > Rodentia > Dasyproctidae > Dasyprocta > Dasyprocta punctata. The sequence continues at coordinate 28,510 of RJWM01018632.1, forward strand.
AGGAGGAACAACATGAGAGGAACATTTGTGTAGAAGTGGCATCAGAAGACAAATGGTGGGTAACAGGATTCATGGTGACTTGTGGTGTATAAGGAAGAGCCAGAACATGATGATTTTCTGCCTTGAGCATAAAAGGGTTGCAGTTCCATCAGATCCACTGAATAAAAGTTTGGTAGTAGTGGGCAGATGACCAAATCATCGGTCTAACAAAAGAGGATGGCGACGGTCAGAAAACATTATTACTTGTTGGTGTTAGGACACTTACAGTCAATAAAGGCATCCAAATATTATGCTATACATAAGAAACAAAAATCTCACTCAAGAATGAGATTCTCAATACCATGGCTCAGGAGCATGTTGGACAGGTTCTGAGATACTGGTAAACAAGAAAGCAACAATATTATAATTGATATATTTTACAGATTTTTTGAGGACTTACACATTCAAAAAGCCCACACCAAGATCACTTAAGAAAAAACAAAAACAAACAAAAAAAAGGAGCCCATTTTCACACAGGCAACAACATCGAAAATGTACATTACCACAGGAGTCAACAAACTAAACCAGTTGTCTAATATCCTTTGTTAAAAATAGTTTCATTGGAACATAGAAATAGGGATTCACTGACTTATGTCAATGGCTGCATCTGCACTACAAAAGTAGAGTCTGGTTGCTAAAGGTTAAGTATTTAGTAGCTGGTCCTTTTCAGAAAAAGAATGCTAGCCATTGTATTAGAGTAATTTAAATAGGAAAGCATCCTAAGGACATTCAACTTCCATACATGCCATGCACTTCTTAATGATATTTTTCAATGATAAAATTCATACTAAAACAGGAAACACAAATAAATAAAGACTGTATGATTTCAGAAAAAAAGTTTAAAATTTAAAGAATAAATTCTGAAGTAGAATTCATATTCAACCCATTCAGTCATTAAAAAAAATTCTAAAAGTAACATCTACCTACAAATGTAAAAACATTTGTAGTTATTTTTATTAAGAACAGATAACATTATTATCATCATGATTTTTATTAGAATATTAAAAGAGAGGCTAAATCATCTAACATTAAGGTACATACCCCAAGAATTTTGGGAATGTGTACTCAGAAAATTTTGAATTACGTATTTTAAAAAGATAAATATAATAATATTTAATAATATAAATTTAATAACATACATGTATCTATGAAACTTTCAAGAAAGAGTCTCCTTCTATCTTCCTTTTCAAATTAAAACCAGTAGTAAAATTTGAGAAATCTTTCTCAGAATATGTCAGTAAAAGAAAGAAAAATAACATCCAAACAATCATAAAAACAACTGACAAAACTAAGGAATAATTTCAAATTAAAATACTATTTGTTATTAAAAATTCCTAAAGTTCAAACTAGATATTTAATCACTGGTAACTCTAATCACATATCTGCAAAGCCAAACATTGCTAGAAATTTAAAAGCAACTTCAGCAAAAGTTTTTATATTACACTGAGCCTAAATGTTATCATGTTTAAATGATCAAATACAATACATAAAATTATATACATTTTGAAAGCACATTAAGTGAATCAGCCTTTCTATGATTACTCTAACCTTTAAAGATTAGAAACTATACAAATTCTAAATAAAGACTCTAACTACTTAGAAACAGGAATCATGACATTTTTTCTTTTTAGAAATTAAGACTCTAGGGATTAGTACAAAGTTTAGTATATTGGGAAATTTCTCTGAGTAGGAAAAAAACTAAAATGCTAGATGATTATACATATATACATATATGTTCACTAAGGTTTTAACAGTGAACACAAAGAATTACTTGAACAATTGCCTAATACTTTTGATTTCAATTTAATATATGAACAAAAATAGAAATGTTTCAGCTGACATGACAAAACGTTAATATGGATATTATATAATACATGCAAACTGTTGCCAGCTTCTCCCAGCGGTTCCTAGCTGGGTGCAGACCCATGGTGACTGCTTGGATGGCTGTGAGCCTGAGCAGGCTGTTCTCAGGGCAGGCCTGCTAAGGCTGTCTACTACTCCATCCACCAACAGTTGCTGGTTTGTGGGGACACAGTGCCACGATTTGGGTTGCTGTCTCCACAGGCTGTTTACCAGTGAATCTAGACAGAACTCCGGAAGTGGACCCCAAAAGTGGACTTTTTTTCTCTTTTTATTGCTTGTTTAGTTTATTATTATTATTTTTCTTTTTTTTTTTTTTTTTAGTGTGACTGTGGCTTCTGCCCTCTTTTGGGTGTGGTCTTGTTCTGTTCTCTTTTTTGTCTCTTTTGGCTTTCTTTTCCCTCAGTCTTCTGCAGTGGTTTCCCTAAGTTGGTGGAACCCATGTTTGTTCTCCAACCTACTTACAGTCTCTTTCTCTTTTCCCATTTTTCTGCTTTTTCTTAAATTCATTTTGGGTTCTCACCCTTGGGGACAGAATTGATATTTTGTGAACCTAAGTACTATATATGATTGTTTTGCATGCTGTTGTATGGTTATAAATTCAATTTATATGGTTGGGGGTTGTAAATCAGGAGTTGGATCAGTTTACTGTTTTGTTACCTGTGTTTGGTACTGTGGGTGCCACTGCAGCCAGAATCGACTTGATTGAACTGGAGAGCTGTTGGTGTTGATGGTCCAAGATGGGGATTTCCTGGGAGTTGCAGAAAGAGCTGGGGCGCGGTGCCAAGGAACTAGGGACTGGGCTAGGCGAGCAGTGGTTTCTCATCTCTGATAAACTGAGGAAGTGGGATTTTCCAATAGACTCGGAGCCCAGGAATCAGGTATACCTGGAAGGTATCTCACGGAAGTGCTTATCACCTGCAAGTCCTTAATACCACCATTAAAGTAGCCCACTGCAGGCAACTAACAGGTATCACTTTAGGAATTAAACTAAAAAAGAAAAGAAATGAGAAGACACTTCAACAGGTCACAACCCCAGACACCCAGTTCACCAAAAGCAAACCCAGGGGGCAATGAGGCTGGAAAATCCGAAAGCCCCCTACAAGGTTTCTTACAAGTGGTAACAAAGCAGTTGAACGAGGCTTTGGAAAAAATGAAATCAGAAATAATCTCTCGAATAACCACAGAGATTACAAAAATACACACCCTGCTTAGTGATGTTAGAGCAGATACAGACAAAAAAATAAACGAGCTTAAGCAAATTATGCAAGGACAACATAGGAAGTAAATGGATTCCATAAAGCAGATTCAAGCAGATATCCAGGAGAATAGAAACTCCATTGAAAGTATTCAAAACAGATTAAGCCAATGTGAGGACAAGATCTCAGATATTGAAGACAAGCTCGCAGTTAGCAACCAGGAAAAGAAAGATTCTTCAAAGCTAGCAAGGGAACATGAGAAATCAATCCAGCAGTTGCTTGATGAGACAAAGAAAAGTAACAAGATTAATTGGAGTCAGTGAACAAGCAGGAGATACTACAAATGATATTAGAAACATCGTTACAGACATCGTGTCAGAAAACTTTCCTTGTAGAGAAAAATAATTTGACATACAAATAAGTGAGGCATATAGAACTCCAATTAGCAATGATAAAAAAAAATCTACTTCCAGACATATCATAGTCAAGATTCCAGAAATTCAACACAAGAATAAAAGTTTAAAAGCTGTTAGGGAAAAGAAACAAATCACCTATAAAGGAAAAGCCTATCAGAATTACAGTGGACTTCTCAGCACAAACTCTCAAGTCACGGGGAGCTTGGAGTGAAGTACTCCAAGTTCCAAAAGAAAACAACTTTCAACCCAGATTGATGTATCCCACAAAACTATCTTTCAAAATAGAGGGAGAAACAAAATACTTCCATGATAAGGAACAGTTGAGGAAATTCACGACCACTAAACCAGCACTCCAAAATATTTTGAAGGACATTTTAGAAAGGAATAATCAGTATTACAGTTCCATGAAGCCCAATAGAAGGAATCCACAAGGAAAGTAGAAAATAACATGGTAAGGATAAGTCAATATGTATCAGTTTTAACCATCAATGTTAATGGTCTTAATTCACCAGTCAAAAAACATAGACTGGCAGAATGGATCAAGAAGCAAGATCCAACAATATGCTGTATAAAAGAAACACATTTAACTCAAAAAGATACTCATAGACTAAAAGTTAAAGGATGGAAAACAATATTCCATGCAACAGGAGTCCAGAAAAAAGTCAGGATAGCTATGCTATTTGCAGATAAAGTCAATTTTAAGCCAAGACTGATTAAGAGAGACAAAGAAGGTCATTATATATTGGTAAAGGGAACAATCCAAGAGGAAGAGATAACAATCATAAATATATATGCAACAAATACTAGTGCACCCAGTTATATAAAACAATTATTAATGGACATGAAAAATCAAATAAGCCTTAATACAATTGTATTGGGAGACCTTAATACCCCGCTGCCACAAAAAGACAGATCAAGTAGACAAAAAATCAACAAAATATTAGAATTAAATCAAACCTTTGAGTAAATGGACTTAGTAGATGTTTATAGAATCTTCCACCCTACAACAGCAGAATACACATTCTTTTCAGCTGCACATGGGACATTCTACAAAATAGACCATATACTGGTTCATAGAACATGCTTGAGTAAATGTAAAGGAATTGAAATTATCCTATGCATACTATCAGACCATAGTGCAATGAAATTGGAAATCCATGTCAAAGGAAACCACAAGAACTTCATTAATACGTGGAAATTAAATAGCACACTTCTGAACAATCATTGGGTCACAAGACGAAATTAAAGAAGAAATTAGATAGTTTCTACAGTTGAACAACAAGGACAATACAACATACTGGAATTTGTGGGACACAATGAAAGCAGTCTAAAGAGGGAAATTGCTATTGTAGGGGGTGTTGTTTCCCTGGTTTCTCTCTCAGTGAGATTGTTCGTGTACAGAAATGCTGTTGATTTTTGAATACTGATTTTGTGGCCAGCTGGGTTGCTAGGTCTGCCTATTGAATCTGGGGGTCTCTTGGTAGAGTTTTTGGGATCTTCTAGGTAGAGTATCATGTCATCTGAAACAAAATCTATGTATATAAAACATTAGTTGTGACAGTCTGAGAAAAAAGAATTTTGAGTGAAATGTAATTTTCTCAGGGTCATCTTCAGATTTTACTTTTAATGCGAAATGTTCATTTGAAAACAACTGTGTTAATAATCTGTTAGATAATGCTTCATGTCTATATTTTTTATCTTAAACAATTTGTGGGAATATCCAATATGCTGAAGATTGTTGCTGTTTTCTTGGTTGGTGTGAAACTGTTATGTTTTGATTTCTTATTTTCCTTTTGTTTAAAATAAAAAAATAAATAAATACAAAAATATGATATGCTCATACATGTATCTTTTGTTACAAAAGTGAGAGCATAGCATAATAATGTTTTATAAAACTAACAATATAGTTTTGACATGTCTCCAGGGAGATGAATGAGATTTCATTAAATGTACCAAGACCTAATTTTCCATTATTAAAAAAAAAATTTATAACTAAAAAATTAAGCCCTCAATAAATGTAAAAAACAAAGTATACGAAAAAGCCCTCAATAAATGTAAAAAACAAAGTATACGAGTTCATATTTTGTTGAAATAGAAAAGAAGTGCAACTGGACAAAACAAAAACAAAAATACTTAAAATTTTTTAAAACACAAATAATTTTAAAGATATTTAAAGAGGAGAAAATCCAAAGATTTAAATATACAGTTGAAATATCTAATATATAGCCAGTTGGAATGCATAAATCAGTTTCACTTTTCTAAGAAAATCGATGACATAAATCAAGAGTTATTAAAATTTTCATAGACCTTGATTCAGAAATTACCTTTTAGCCGGGCGTGGTGGCGCACGCCTTTAATCCCAGCACTCTGGAGGCTGAGGTAGGTGGAGCGTTGGGAGTTCGAGACCCGCTTGGGCTACAATGCGAGCACAAGGCCGGCCTGAGCTACATAAGTGCGACCCTGCCTCAAAAAACCAGGGCCGGGAGTTTGGCTCAGTGGCTTAAGCGCCTGCCCTGGCAGGCGTAAGGCTGTGAGTTTGATCCCCGGTGCCGGAAAAAAAAAAAAAAAAAAAAAAAAAAAAAAAAAAAAACAGAAATTACCTTTTAAGAATTCATATCTTTAGAAAGAGACAAGTGATCAAAGGATAATAAAAAAAAAACAGGCATTGCTGTGCTATAATAATAAACATTAGAAACAACCTATGGTCTACCATTTATGCAATGACTACATTATGATGTACATATAAAATATTATCTGACAATTTATGATAACATGGAAATATATTTAAAATATCATAAATACCGGGTGTGGTGGCACATGCCTTTAATCCCAGCATTCGGGAGGCTGAGGTAGATGGAGCGTTGTGAGCTTGAGGCCAGCTTGGGCTACAACGTGAGCAACGCCGGCTTGAGCCACGTAGTGCAACCCTGCCTCGAAAAATATAGGGCTGGGGTTTTGGCTTAGTGGCCTAAGCGCCTGCCTGGCAGGCATGACGTTGTGAGTTCAATGCCCAGTACTGCAAAAATAAATAAATAAATAAAATCATAAATTTCCCATTTTCTTGAGTAAGAAAAACAGATACATGTATACTGTCAATTATGAAGAAAACAAAAAGAAAAAGAAGTAGAATGAAGACTTAGCAGTGTCATTTTCTAATTATATGTACCATCTAGAATTGCCACAGTGAGCATAAAGTAGATTCAAAAGTAAATCATAAGGAGAAAAAAATTATTATTTATCGATGCAATTGATCATTTGAATACATCAACTACTTATAGTAATTATGGATTATAGATCAGTGAAAGCTGCATCTAACAGTTAAGCAGGGTTATGATAAAGGTGAAAAGCACTTTTTATAAAGGATAATATCCTAAATAGAAATTCTTCAGAATTATAAATAGTCTCACAAATCCAAAAATTAAGAAAAATTTTTTGTGTTTGATTTTTAAAGATCTCAACAATATTAAACCTCAAAAGATATTTCAAAATTTGGGTAACTGTGAAATAGGAAAACCTTTTTGGAATGAAAAAAATGTTATAAAACAGAAAGATAGAGTATCAGCATCAGAGTTAGTCCCATTTGACTTTTTAACAATCTTCATGGAAACATACCACATATAAAGCTTTTTTGATTATCTAATGAATAGATGGTAAAAAGACAAGGTAGATACTAGCGCAACCATCTCTGCGAAGAATGTGTAAAAATGATAAGCAAGATTTCACTAAGGTAAGGCATTTAAGGAGTAATGACAAAAATTTTTCATAGAACAAAATCATCAACCCCTATTAGTTATTAAAAAAATAGAAACTTAGAAGTAATGTTTTTCTATTTCCTTGGTAAAGGCTTCTATTTAATCTTATAACAAAATCATGGGCATGGTGAAGAACAATAACAAAAAATAAGATACAGAAGTATCATTTATGTTGTTAAATTTTTTCAGTGTATTTTGGAATAATTCAGAGAAATCCATAACTCAAGTAGGCCCTAAAATAATCAACTCAATTAGGCCCCAAAATAATCAGATTACAAGTGTATATAATATGAATGCACACTAATAAAATTAACCCTTCTTATGTAATAAGAATCTACAAAAATGGATGATAAAATTTGGTTTTCAATCAATTATCTAATTAAAAGATTTTAAAAGTGTGTCACTATGGTGTGAAATTTTCCAAGTAAAGTTCCACGCTTCTGTGACTTTCAAAGACCCTAAAGTATCTTACTAGACACCAAGAACCAAGATACTGCTTGGTCTATGGTACAAAAATCCTTTAAGGAATTGCAAGAATTTCCTTTGGTATTTCTTAATTGAAAAGTAATTTTAAATGTATTCAAATTCAGACTATGAAATAACATTTTAATTATACAAGTATATTTACATAACTCACTTAACATTAACCTAAGGTTAAACTGCATTAAGGTTAAATTGCCTTAGTGCGTACAAACTGAACAGTGAAGAACTAAAAGGGAAGAAAATTGTTTACTGGACACTCCATGGTGAAATGTGTATTTATTGTACATAGGAAACCAAGAAGTAAACTATACTTTTTCAATTGTCAGAACGAGCTTACATGCATGAGAAAATATTTTCATATTTAAAAACCCACTAACAAACCAAGCATTTTTAAATGATTCTAGGATGAACACATGTAAAGTATAGGAATAGAATCATAACTTTTTATACAAGCAAATATTACCACAATGAATAAATGATTTATAAGAAATTCTTGCCGAAGTTCTATATCCAGATGCTTTCCCTCTGTTGTTGGCTCTAATATCAACATCTAAAAAAGATGTTCGCATAGAAAATCATATATTGTAAACACCTATATACAAATTGTTCACTTATTTACTCACTCATTTACTTATCCATCTATCCATCCATGCATCCACTCAAATGTTATAAAACGTTTCCACTGTACTTCAGTGATTTAATTTAAAACTGAAATAGCTGACAGAAGTTACAACTAAGCACATATAAGGCCACTATGTTCTTCTGGAACACTGTGTTCAATACATGCAACAAAATGCAACCTGGAAATGTCTAAACTAGTAATTCAAACATACTTCTTGTTTAGACATTCTGTGAGCAAATTCTTTAAATCAGACAGAAATAAACAATGAAATTTATTTGAGGAAAATTTCACTTACTATTTCTGACTTTATAGTACTTAGAGATAATGAAAAATATGTGGGGAGATGAAATCATACCTTTTGATAATTCTTTGCTCACTTATTTTTAAGGAAACAACAAAACTAAAGTGAAATGACTGGGAAATATTTACTAGCAAGTGCAATAGAACCCCAGAAAATCTTTAATTTTGTTATAGTGTTTGCAATGCAATAAAAGTGATCTGGAAAAGCAAAATAAATAATCACACTGGCACTTGTTTTTGTTTGTTTGTTTGTTTTGTTTTTTTGTATGGCACCAGGGATCGAACTCACAACGTTGCACCTGCCAGAGCAGGCTGCTGAGCCAAACTCCCAGCCCTAGTTTTTTGAGGCAGGGTCGCACTACGTAGCTCGCGTTGTAGCCCAAGCCAGCCTTGAACTCACAACGCTCCTCCTACCTCAGCCTCCCGAGTGTTGGGATTAAAGGCGTGCACCACCATGCCCGGCTACCACATTGGCACTTGTTAAGTAACCTAGTGTGTAAACTTACTTCTAAATGCTATTGCATATACTACAAGAGATCTACACAAAAATACTTAACACAAACACACAGTTTGCAGTGTGAGAGTACAATAGTCTTGAATTCTAACTATTCTCACTTACTAGGTTAAGAGATAATGAAAAATTAAGTTTAATATTTTAGTCTCGATTTCATTGTCTGAAAAATATGGATGTAATGTAGGACATATGGACAAGAATGTAGGGTTTCTATGAGTATCCAAGAAATAGTACCAGGGAAAATACTTTATGAAGTGTTTAAACACTATATAAATGTAAACATATTGTAAGGAGGAAGTAGGATGAAAAATATTCAAAAGAAAAAATGCCATTCCACGTGGAATCACACAGTATGACGGTTAAAGTTATCAAACCTAAACAAGAAAATCAGATTGCAAAATGAAACAATAACTCAGTAAGAGTTTTTATAATCTGACTGGAATATTATTTAACTTGTATATAATTTAGTAGATATTTACTTTATAAATGCTATTTTTTAGGATTAAAGAATCAAGAGATGACAATGGCAAATGCATTTGATTAAAATATAAATCCCCAGGCATATATATATGGTAGCTGATAATGCAAGGTAGTTCTTTCTTAGAAATTCCATAGTTTATCATATATATGTGTTAGCAAATTGATTTTAAAGGTGGAAAAATTAATTTGAATTTTACAGTACAAGATTAAAAGAATTATAATACTCCTAATAATTAGTGACCAAGTCTTCAAACAGCCCACATTCTGTGACTATATTATCCTTAAAACGTACATTAAAATCAGTGACAACAAAAGATATCTTTATAGACTTGGGGGGAAAGAAAAACCTACCTGTTCTAGAGAACTTAGGAGTCAATGAAGGAATCAGAACATATTTATAAGAAAGCAACAACAATCCCTACATATCACAGTTTATGGAATATATAGCAAACTCAAAACTTACAGGATATTTGATGCTCGTAAATGCTTAAATTTTAAGATAGAAGTATGAAGATGAAAATTAATGAGAAAGCATCTACATATGCAGATGATGTAAGAAGTCAAGACATAAAATAGCAAACTAAAAATCAGAAGAAAACAGTAAGATATAGAAGATAGAAGCACACAGTTAATCAAGAACAAAAGAAGTATAAATAATTCTAGACATGAAAAATGAAATATAAATACAATGTGCACACTAAACAGAATATTAGCAAACATTCATGGCAATAAATGTGAACACAAAGTTGAAATCCCACAAAAATATAACACATATATTATTGAAAAATTACACTGAGACTCTAAATAGTCCTTTGATAACTAAAGTAATTAAATAAAGTTAGCCACTCTACACAAAGCCCTGGTGAGTTACAGGTGGCTTTCACCACGTATTCAATAAACATAATGCTGATCTTACACACTCAATTCTGAGGAATAATAAAAACAAAAGGATACACTCTTCAACTTATTTTACAAAAAAGGACAACAAAAGGCGGACTTCATTTTCTGTATAGAGGGACAAAACACGCAAACTAAACACTTTTAAACTTAAGCAAAGTATGAAAAAGATACATGTCTTAATTTTATTCAGTTTGGAAAGTTACACAACTATAACTCATTGCATTAACAAATGAAAAAAGAAAAACCATAATCATTTTAATAAATACACTTAATATACCTCAGTATTTTTCCATGAATGATATAAATTCTTATACTAGGAATACAAGAAAACTTTAAATATTAATAAAAAAGATTCACAAAAAAAGTTACAGTAGGGGAACACACAGAAAGCATTCTTCCTAAGATCACAGCATTACAAGGATGCTCATCTTCAGATTCTAACAGGTATGGAAAGCAAAAAGAAGAAAAAAGTTCAAGGTTTGAAAAAGAACAAAAACATTTCATTTACTGAAAATAGTATCTGCAAGAGTCTATAAAAAACTTGTTAGAACTAGAAAGAATGCTGAGTACAAACCGCTAAATAAATGCACAGAAAGCAAATACAAAAAAGATAACTACACAGAAATAAGTAAAATGTATTTCAGTGAACTATGAATAAACATACAGAAGGGAAAATCTTTAAAACTTTGAGAGACATTAAATAATAAACAATGATACAGCACCCTGGTTTGATCCTCAGAATCACAAAAAAACAAGAAAAGTAAATAGAGCCTGGTATGGTGGCGCACGCCTTTAATCCCAGCACTTGGGAGGCTGAGGTAGGTGGAGCCTCGTGAGTTCAAGGCCAGCTTAGGCTACAACAGCAAGGCCAGTCTGAACTACATAGTATGAACTTGCCGAAAAAAAAAACTAGGGCCGGGAGTTTGGCTCAGTGGCTTAAGCACCTGGTTGGCAGGCACAAGGTTGTGAGTTTAATCTCTGGCACTGACAAAAAAAAAAAAAAAAACAGAAAGAAAGAAAAAGAAAAGTTAAGTAAATAGGCATGATATCCCATGATTTTGAACACAAGGATCAACTTCAATTAAAATTTCTATGAATTTCCTCAAAAGACTGAAATCAAAGTGGGTTCTCTGACCACAATAGAATAAAATTAGAATTTACTAGATGAAGAAAATATGGAAAATTCAAAAACATGTAGGAATTAAATTCACTACTAAAGGCTGAGGTAGGAGGAGCATTGTGAGTTCGAGGCCGGCTTGGGCTACAACGTGAGCTCAAGGCCAGCCTGAGCTACATAGTGTGACCCTGCCTCAAAAGACTAGGGCCAGGAGTTTGGCTCAATGGCTTAAGCGAGTTCGATCCCCAGTGCCGCAAAAAAAAAAAAAAAAAAAAAAAAAAAAAAAAAAAAAAAAAAAAAAAAAAAAAAAAAAAAAAAAAAAAAAAAAAAAAAAAAAAAAAAAAAAAAAAAAAAAAAAAAAAAAAAAAAAAAAAAAAAAAAAAAAAAAAAAAAAAAAAAAAAAAAAAAAAAAAAAAAAAAAAAAAAAAAAAAA
>RJWM01018633.1:0-40660 GCA_004363535.1 Dasyprocta punctata
ATCATTAGCGAAACCTAATAAGTAACCATTTGATAAAGAAAGCCTGGACAGTCTGATTTGCTAAGATAAGGCTCCAATGTAAAGCAGAGCAGGAGAGGGCTACAGAATAGCTTTGGGAGTGAGCAAACAGTATGAGTCATCCAGGAACTTAAGTTCTCTTTTCCTCTGTCCTTCCAAAATGTGGTACAAACTTCAGTAAAGAATGTACAATTTATTTTCTTCTCAAAGCTCAGAGAATTTGTTCACTGCTTAAAGACTCAGTGGGTTATTGAGATAAGACAATTTGGTTGTCTATTCAGTCTTCTTTTTAATTTTGCCAGAATCTTTGAGCATGCCATATGACAGAAAAACATGAAGGTTACCTAGAATCCAGTCACATTATACTCCTTACTCTTTTTCATTAGAATGTGTTTCACTGCCCTTGTTCAGGTTATTCTTTCTATAAGGCTTAATATCCTTTGCTCCAGCTCTCTTTAATAAAACCTTCATATCACAAATTAAATGCTATTTATTCAAAAAGTTACACTGGCTTACAACATCTCCTCTTTTCTTTCTTAAGTTTGCTCTTCTGGCTCTTAACAAACTGAGTCTTGTGTGTCTCATATTGAAATTTCTGTCATTTTCTCTGATAAAGGATTATCAATTCAAGAACAAACAGTGCTTTCCTCAAATTGTATCCTGTAAGTCAGGTTTAAATGATCCCTACTATTTACCCAGGGCTTCATAAATGTAGGTTATAAGAGATGGATTTTTGGAACAGCAATACAGAGTCCAAAGTTCTATTGTTTTCTAAGTCACATTACTGTGACTTACAGAATAGTATGACTCAGCTTTCTCATCTGAACAATGAGATCAGGTTAAATGAATTCCAAAGTCCTTCTTGACCCATTTCTAATCCTGTTCTTTCAATTAGATAAAACTGGAAAGCAGCAAAGTGATTTTGATCCAGAATTTCTGCTTGAGAAAAATGAATATCCCATGATCTTACTCTTGCTGAATTCTTTCTCAAGACTTTCCACAGTGCTGAAATTTATAAATTTAAGAAAGAAATATGAATGCTTAGATAGTCCTCATTCTGCTTTTTCTTCTTTTATGGTTTTGCACTGGTGATTACTCATTTTATAGCAAGAAGCACCTCATTTTATAAGCAGTATGTAAAGCATAGCAAGCAATGAAAGAATAAAAGATTATAAAATATTACATGCTATAAAGGGATACTGCTCCTAATGCAACCACAAAGAATGAAGTTCATAAATGCTGGTTTGCCAATTATGATGGGAAAATAGGTATCAACATAATATATGTGATATGATGGAGGCAATTGAAGAGGTTTTGGCATACTTATTAAAATTTATTTTTATGAAAATATATAAAAAGAAATGTCTGCTCTAAGCAGTCACATGAAAATGCCTAAATACAAAAGCAAGCAAGCACAAGAGTATTCAGCAGAGAATTTTGAGACTGAACAACCAACTTTCAGGCAAATCTTGTGTGGTACACAATTTTAGCCTTTTATTATGCAAAGCTGCCAATTCAATTTTACAATGCAAAGAAATGTTTGGCATGATTATCAAGTTATATTTACCATTCTGCGGATCTACTAAAAGATGCACTATCTTGAAAAAGTCTGTTCAAATTACCTCAGAACAGACTTTTTCAAGATAGTGAACTTTTAGATCCTCATTGGTAAGCAGAAGTTGACAGAGTAAATCTATTATTTCTTAACTAGCATCAGAATGTGAGACTTTACAAAAACTGGAAGAGCAAATGATGATTCAGTTGCAGAGCCAGACAATAATTTCCAAACCAACAAATTCAAACAGAAGGAAAAAGTTGCTGATCATTCATGAATTTGCACATTTTGCCACTTCCTTTTATGTGTGCCTGGCTAGAAAAACTCATAGAATTTTTCTCATATAATAAAATGCTTATTTCAAATCTCTATCTTCTAACTTGCATCAAACCTTGCAAGAAGAGAAAAAAACATTGAGATCTCAGAGACTCTATTGCTAAACCCAGAGATGAGGATTTGAGACACAAGTTGGATAAACTGAGAAAGCCCTAAATTCTTCCTCTCCTCTCCACTCCTCTCCTCTCCTTCGCTCGCCTCCCCTCCCCTCTCCTCTCTTCCCCTCTCTTCTCATTTCCTCTCCTCTCCTCTTTTCCCCTCCCCTCACCTTTTCTCTCCTCTCCTCCCTTCTCTTCTTCTGTCATCTCCCTCTCCTTTCTCCTCCTTTTCTTTTTCCCCATCCTTCTCCCTTCCTTCTTTCTTTCTTTCTTTCTTTCTTTCTTTCTTTCTTTCTTTCTTTCTTCTTTTCTCTTTCTTCTTCCTCCTCCCTGTTTCTAATAGAGGTCCCTGAAAGAGTTGTATATGTTTGTGGAACCAAGCTCCTTTCTTCTTCTCTTTCCACTGTTTTGAGTCACTTGTTTCTATCTCTCCACTTAAACGCTAAAGCATTTTGTCTGCATCAGAAATGATCTCCATTGTTCTAGTCCCAGGCTTTGCCAAACTTGACCTTAGCAACATGAAACACAATGGACCCCTTTGTACTCCCTTAGGCATTGTCTTCTGGAGTCCGCATTCCTGGTGTTTCTTCCCTCCCTGGCTTCTCCTTTTCAAGGTCTCTTACTGGTTCCTCTTTTTCTTTCTAAAGAAGTGTATAATGTCTTGCCCCTTGAACCTCTGTCCTAACTTCATTTCCCTCCTAAGTTTATCTGCACTCATAACACTCAAATGTATAGCACTAGCTAAGATCTCTTTCCCTGAGATGCAGACTTGTGTCCTGTCAACTAAATACTGGTCTCCCCTTCAATCAGCAATAGCCATCTAAAATCCGTTATGTCCAGATAAGACTAATGATCTTCTCCCAGCCTCACCAACCTGCTTCTACACAGTTCTCCCAACTCAACTGAGGGTGATACCATTCTACTGGGCAGGATCAGGACTAGGGTAAATCAAGTCAATGATTGGGCACAGCATGTAACACTTTCTGGACATCATATAAGTGACAATCCTGATTTTTGCAGACCCCGCAAGACTTCCTCTAGTTTGGGGACCACAAGATTTCACTCACTGTGCACTGTCCCAGCCCCGCTTCTTTTCAAACTAAAGACATTAGCACCATTCTTTCCATCTTATTTTCTTCACTCCAACTCCAGTCTATCAAGAACTGTCAGATCTACCAGCATTAGGATTTCTGGTTCAACACCTTGATGAGATTTATGTATTTTTCTCCTTGAAATTTTATGTTACTATCACTAATTTTAGCCAATAGACTGCAGCTGGATACAGTGTGTGCCATTCCCCAGTAATAGCTCTTAGTTGTCAGTTGAGATGTTCTAGAACCATTTCCCTTGCTGCCACCACTGCGAATGCTACAGGCGGTAAATTTTCCACCAGCCCAACTCCTTGAAAAAGGATAATATGGTGCAAAACTCCCACGGACATGCGATGACTAGTAGTGTAATCCAGAAATGAACTGTGATGTTAAGCGTCACTGAGATGTCAGGATTTGTTGTTACTTTAGCATGGTCTGTCCAGATTCATACAACCAATTTACCTCTAACTGCAAAGCAAGGTGATTGAATAAGAACATTTATAAAATAGAATAAATAATAAGAAATAACAACTAAGCTTGCTCTTTATGAAATATGTTGTCAGTTAGTTTCAGGGAAACACATAGATACATACACTCACGCATGCACACATGCATGCACATACCTGATATGTTTATGAGGCTTCATGCCAGACATAGCAAATTCAGCATTGGTTTTGACTCAGTAGCACTACTGATGTTTTTGGTTACCCATTTATCTGGTGTAAGTCTTATCATGCTTTTTGTTCCCTAGCCTGAATATTCAGTACTGAACTAAAATTCATGCATTTGCCTTTGGAGATAGGTCACAGTAAAGATTAGTGTGCATAAAATAGGATATTGAAGTGTTTGTCTCAATTATTGAAGAAATAATTAGAAGTATTAAAAGTAATTGAGTCAGTTTTTTAAAAAAAAATGTGCTTCTGCTGAACTATGAAAACCAAAATCCCGTTTTAAATTTTGCAAAGACAGGGACCTAACAGAAGCTAGGCACATTGTTTCAAGTATGCTTTATCCCTTTTCAACTTTTATTTGTGCATCAGTATGAGTTTGCACTACATAATGACTGCACTCCTCGCATCTTCATTTTTTTTTCACCTCTCCCCCTGCCCCTTTCTCTTTCCTCCGTGTCTTTATCTACTCATCTTTTACAAAAGATTTCCCTCCCTGTTTCCTACTATCTACCTTTTATGTTGATCTTTATTTATATTTTAAGTTTCTCATATAAGAGAAACCATGTGATATTTAAGCTTGCATGTCTAATTTATTTCATTTAACATCGTGGTCTCAAGGTATGTCCATTTTCCTACAAATGACTTGAACTGAGTTAATAGACTTTGATTTTCTGACCAGTTTAGGTATACAGAAAAATGGAGCAGAAAATGCAGAGTTCTCATATGCCGTTTTCCCTAGCCCCTGCCTACTTCTCGCTAATACTAATATTTGACTCTCGTGTGGGACATTTGTTGATAAACCAATAATGATATGGCATTATTAGCCAAAATCCACAGAGCTCACAGTGTTGTATAGTTCTATGGGCTTTGCTAGATGCTTTAGGTCACATTTCTAGCATTAGTATTATAAAGAATGTTTTTGCTACCCTGAAAGTATTAAGGAATGTTTTTCTACCCCACCTAACAGTGACATATTTGGGGACAAGTAAAAACCATTGCACTGCAACTTGATTTACCACCATCTGTGTCAAGCCGGGATAAGGACAGAGGGCAGACAGCTGCCCCTGCCTTCCACGCTGCGGGCTTCTGTTCGATGTAGTCAGAGCCCTGGCCCAGAGGGTCTGGTCCACGTGCGCAATTACTCTGTGCCCTACTCAGAAGGAATGAGCATCCAAACACTCCAGAAATACCATGTACTCTGCAGAGCCATCCAAATTCCCCCTTGTAGCATTGTTCTTCTTTCCTTATACTAATGCTTTTTGGTAAATAATCATGGCACCCTTCAGGCTGTCTAATTCTCTCTTCTTAGGTCTGCCTCCCTGACCAAACCATGGGCTTTCCCAGGCAGGAGCTCCATCTTTGTCATCTGTGTCTTCCTCAGGGCCTACCTTTGTCATTTACTGATAATGTAGGGAAGAGCTGGAGTGGGGTAGTTGGAGGAAGGAATAAAGAGAAAAAAAGGAAAGAATAAAGGAAGGGAACAGTCAAGAAAGCAAGTTTTCCAGGCATGAAAAATAAAGTAAGGGGTTTGTGTTTATGCACCCTTGTCACAGTCCCAATAATGGAAACAGGCTTCTGCACCAGAAAGGCAAGAAGACAAGGGAATGAAAAGAGATCTCTGATTCCAGCATGATGTGTTTCTCACAGCCACCTCACACCCAGCACAGCCACACTGCCGACCACTTCTGGGATTTCATTCAGCAGTATGGGCTGCTAACCCGTCACCCAGCTCCACATGAGAGATGCTTGCCCTCTACATCACGAATATCAGAGAGCACTAACCTCTGAGGATTGATGAATTTATAGTCACATGGAATGGGCTGTTTGACAGGCTATTCTAATACATGAGGAAACTGAGACATCTTATCTCATCAGGTAAGTTGCTTTAAAACGTTTTATTAAAAATGGATAAATGAAACTGGGTATGGTGAAACACTCCTGTAAACATAACATGCTGGGAGGCTGAAGCAGACAAGTTAGAGCCCAGTACAGGCAATTTAGTAATTTAAGGAGACCTTGTCTCAAAGTAAAATATTTAAAAAGGGCCGTGGATATGGCATAGTACAAAGGCACTGGCTTCAAGCCTCATTACGAATAAATACCTAACTAAATAAATAAATAAGTAAATAAATAAATAAATAAATAGCTTCTTTTCTTTTTTTCTTGGCTTTTCTTTTTGGTTTGTTGGTTAGTTTTTGTTTGTTTGTTTGTTTGTTATTTTGCTTGGTCCTAGAAGCTGTCTCAAGACTTCCAAAGGCTCTTATGTGTCATTGTGAACAGCCAGTACTCCTGTAGTCCCTGTTGCATTTGTTCGGCTAAACCCTTAGTTTCCAAAAAGCAGTGACATTTCTCACAATAAATTAATTTCAGAAAATGTTTAATACTTTGAGTTTCCTTTTATTGAAATCTTTATGACCTTAAAAATCCAAGTTCCTTATTTTGAAATGAGAATATTATTAAAGAAAAAAATTGAAGCTTTAAAAGAATTAATAAAATTGAAGATTTTAAAATATGCCTATACTTCAAAATAAATTATGATCTTAATGTTAATGTTTCTTGATCCAGTGAAACTACCTTCAAAAATTTAACCTATAGAGGTATGAAAACATATACACAAAATTACAGTTTAAAAATATGGGTGATAAAATTATTTGCAGTAGTGAACAATGCCATTTGAAACAATGTAAGTGGTTAATAGAGGATTGAGTAACTATTTTATACGGAGTAAACATAGTAGCTAAATAGATTTCTCAGTAATATAACAATAATACAAATGCTAAAATGCACATTCAGTGAAAGTTTCAGGCCCAAATGTATAATGTTGAGATAGGAGATAGGGTGTGGTTTAGACTGTCTGGGGAGAGGGGTAGGGAAACCCAACACAGCCTCTGGACCCATATATAGAAGTTCTCGTGAGTTTTCTTGAGATTTGTACAGTGTAAAAGGACACAGGTGTCATGGAGAGCTTGCTATGGTGGTTTTCCTCGGGATGTCCTGTCCTGTGTCCTCCAAAGTGTGCATTTATCTTACCTTTCCCTCTTTTACTTGCTGTGCATAGCTATGCATATCTCACTATGCGCAGCCAGTTTCTCCCTCCTTCTTTACTTTTACTTTTTCAAATAAATTTTGTCACTATTTTTTTTTGCTAGTTTCATTAAGTTCTTTGCTCAACATGAAAATAACCTGTAATTCAACTCCAGGAGAGTCGAGCAATCCAAAACTTGGTGATGTTTATTTGGCAAGCCACTTTCAAAAAGAAACTATCAGGTAATGGTATCATTCTACTGTTGCAGAACAAATAGCAATAGAAGCAAAAACTATGCACACAAGCATGCACACATGCATGTTTATGCACACGTACACACATGCACACCATTTCCCAGGACACTTTTGTTAGTTAAAGGAAGCATTGTTAATATTTAAACAGAAGCCACCAACATGATACATGAGTGTTAAAGAGAAGCCATGGTGTACAACCACATTAATGTAAGGGACTTTATATTTTGGATTATACTTTTTTGTGTCTCTTTTTTCAACCTGTTATAATAAAATCAAACCTTTCATAGTCAAAGTGTTTATGAAAGGAATATTGAATTCATTGGAAACTTGGGTCTCAATTTGGGTACCTCTACTTCTCTCAGAGCTTTCAGAGTCCTTATCTGGCTGTTTCATCTGTAACTACTGTATTTTAAATTCATACACCACTCTCACATTCTTCTCTCCTGTTTTTTTTATTATCAGAACACAGTGCTAATCCCTTCCTGACAATCTGGCCATCACAAAGCTCCCAGGCTTGTCAATTTGATCCTTAATCATCCAAGCATCTACAACAGTGAATATTTGGTAATATGTAGTCATTATTTTTTGTCCTTTGGATTTCTCTGAATATAAATTGTAGTGCCTAATATTTAATATGAATGATGGATAGCCACCTTGTTTTGCTGGTTACTGTCATTAATCGGGCCAAGGCAAAAGCATTCCCTGAATTCCCACATCTGCTTGGTTGATCAGTTCTATTTGCTGTAGAAGTTGTGAGTCACATGTTGGTGACAGACTTTAAAATGCAGTTAGTGGTTACATCATGACTGGGAAGGAGAGAGTACCCGATCAGTATCACATTTCTCTAACAAACCATCACACATCATGAATGCTGGGTCAGCGGGAGTACCTTCATATTAAAAAAAAATAGCATGTAATTATCAAAGGAAAAATGTAAAGATCATGAACAGCTTGATGATGGAATTGGTTCATATTTATTATTAGAAATCCTATTTAAAACCCAAAAGAGCAACTTAGTGGATAAAACATGTCAGAGGGTAGGTGACAAAGAATGAGAAAATTACGCCTAATAATGTTTTGCACCAAATTCCTGATTTGACTTATGGACTCCGTGGGAATGTATACTCTGGGGAAGATTCTCTTTGCATGGCACCAATCCATCATTCAGCTGGTCTGGGATTTCTATCTTGTGCTTGTCTATATGACTTCAGAAATGCTCAGCGGAACGTAGGAAGACATTTTCTCCCTTAGTAACTGAACACAGGATTGTACTGAGGTACAGTTCAGTAAAAGGCAAAGGTTGTGAAGTTTGAAGCTCAGTTTAAAAACAAACTTTCGTATGTTCATGTTTAAAGAATGGCCACCATCATGCTCAAACCTATAAAATCATGTCCTTCTAATATTTGATCCAATAGCATAGTATTCATCTATCTTGGTGTATGCCTCAGTTGATACATGTTTAAACACTAATGGACAATGTTTTACACTCCAAAGCGAAGATATAGAGTAGTATGAAAATAAATGTTTCTAGAATCTTCAGGTAGTCTATCAACAATTCCATATGCATATACATATATATGTATATTAGTTTGCTCTGTTACTTTTAAACATATTTATTACTTTCATTTTTATTAAAATGCCTCCAAAATACCTTAATAATTTATGTTTTCATCAGAGAAGTTTGAGTATAAGACATATGAGTTTATCTTCTCCTTGTGACATAAGGATCATTACTTGAAATCACCTGCTCGGACTGTGCTTCTCTAATGTGATACGCACAGGGTTTGAGGCGATGCCTAACCCTGCCCTGAACGACCCAATGCTGCTATGTAGATATTGATTTCATCAGTAATGTTCTCTTTTTCTTCACTCCAGTGTTGTCTTTCACTGTGTCAAATTCCCAATGTTTTTGTTATCAACAGAAACAACAAATGAGTTAAAAGTTAACAAGACAGGTAGGGAGGCTTAGTGGAGAAGAGTGGCTCTCAGTTCTCAGGATGCCCCAGAAGCATCTGGAGGCCTTGCTGTGTCCCACCTCACACTCTCTGATTTGCTAGGTTCTGAAGCAGAGCTCGAGAATTTCCATTTCTAACAATTTATCCACTGAAGCTGGTGGACAACAACTACTGCAAGAAAAGAGGGATAAGAGATAGATAAGGAGTTGTAGTAGTTTGAGATCTTAGAAAATATTGCAAATGTCTAGATGTTTGCAAATAGAAAAGGAGAATGTTTCTTTTCATATATTGGGCATTGCAATTATGGGACATATGACAAAAAGAAGTAAAGCTATAGAAAAATACAGAAATTTGTAACACTTGTAGATAGAATTACACATTACGTGTTAGTTCACTAAGTGATTTCAGGAAGAAGTGTTAAATACATCCTACACTATAAACATACCACATCAAACAGCTTTGCTTTCCAGAAAACCTCTCATGTTGCCTTTAATAGGTTGGGCTGGATGGCCCATTGGTTTGACCCCATGTGGCATTTCTAATGTCTTTGTATTCTAATCCAATGGCTGCCACTAAAGTGCTTTGCCAACAGATTTTGTTCTCAGATAGTGCACAGTCCTGAAAAGAAAATCACTTTGCAAATCCAGTGATTTCATGGGCCACTAGGCTCTCCACATTCTCTATTACCCAGTTTATCTTTTGTTCATTTAATGCATTGCAAACAACATTGAATTAGTTTGTTGGACAATTAGGTAAGATATTAAACTAAAGATGTACATATAAATATGTCAAGTAATTATTTTAAGAATACATCTGTAAGGCATAGTTAGAGAAGGCACTTTGCAAAAGTTTTTCCTCCCGATCTATTTATTATTTTAGTGAGTCTCAACTTCTATAAATAATCTAACTTTTTCTAAGGTGCACACAACTAAGAAAAAGAATTCCCTATAATGGATGCTTAAAAGCATCATTTCTAAGGAAATTAGCTCTTGTAAACATCCTGGAATAAATGTCAGGAAATTAAATTGGTATTTGTTAGTAGAATGAACATTCTCCAATCAAATCCAATCTTTGCAAACTTTAGCTCTGGGCATTTCTAGTCTCCATCTCTTTGTTCTGACCTGTGGCAACGCGAAGTCCTCTGGTGGCTTCCCCAATGCCTTGCACTTCAGCACTGATCCCGAAATGATGATTGCCAGATTTACTTGCCCAGCTTTATTTCCGGGTGTCTATGGCCAGGGTTGATTCTGTTTCCTTTGCCTCTACTCTAATGTACTGCTTTGCTTCTTGTTTAAATGGATCTCAATCTGTTCCTAAGTCTCACTTGCCTATTCTTCAGGCATTCAGCTTTGGTAACTGAGCTTCAGCTTGATTCTGTTTTGTTACATACTATCTTCCTTTTCAGGACAGGTGACCCCAGCCCTGGACCTTGGATGATTGCCTTGGACTCGTCTCTGTAACGACAGGTATTTTATGGCCCTTCTGGTAAGAAAGAGTTGTTTCATATCCAAACATCTTTTTGCACAAACAAAGACTTATATTTGTAATCCTTTGTTGGTATCTACTCAGCTAGGAAATAACTATTGTTTCTTGATCCTATTGAACAGGGTGCTGTGGTCTCTATTTACATCCACGATGAAATCCATCCACTATGATTCTATTAAATAATGAAGGTCTCCCGCGAAAAATAATGATAACCCTTTCTTATCTGACCAATGCGACAATAAGAAACTGGTCTTACCTGGTTTGTTCATTATGAAAACACTGAGTACCTATTGGATTACTGGAACTATATTTGCCAATGGAATGATGGACGTGAACAAGACCATTTCTCTCTTGATGGAACCCAATCTGAATGATAGAGAAAATAGGCAAACAATTGAGCTAGTTGAAACTCAATACTTTGTAAATGTAAGTTCTGTGAATCTTTCTCACCAGGATACAGTATCAGAGGTCAGAGGGTTGTCCTTATATAAACATTTATTCTAGTTTCACTTGCTCAAATTCTACTATGTCCGAGGCATTTGTTAATACGTCAGTAACGGATCTGGAGGACTTTCCTTAGAATCGTAAATCAGACTGACTGACACTTAAGATCTTCTGTCTTTAAATACTAATGATATTTGTCTTCTGTTCCTCAAAAGTCAATACGGCATTTTATAATAGCGACTGGAGCTGGTCCTTGCTCTCTGAAGATACAGGTAAGTCAGGGAAGGTCTAGGATCTACTTACTACTAGAGGGTGGGGTCTTTTATGTAACCCTTTCTTTTCAGAACTCTGAATTGAATAGCACCCTGTCATTTCACCCTTCTTGACCCACTGAAGCCAGCTATTCTGAAGGAATAGAATTTTCTGAGTTGACTTAAGTGCCTATTTCAGAATAGTTAGAAGCAGATGCTGGTGATATAAACCCACTGTAACTTTCAAAAATCATATGAAGTAGCAGAGCTGCCTTAAACTCATGCTTCCACTAGAAATGCCTACCACAATAACCTTATTACATATCAAACATTGAAGAGGTATCTGTTCAGTTTTTGCATCTTTTGAGTACCAGGGTCATCTGAAAAATTCCTTATTCTGTGTCATTAACACTTTCTGTCACCTTCGACTGGTGGGATGACATCTGGACCTCAAATGTGTACATAAGGTATTTCGAAGACATCCCAGGGAAAAGTGATCATTGCCTTAGTGGCTCTAACTCTAACTCTAAAACTAATAGACAGTTTCTCAAGTATAGCTGAAACTCTCCCTGAGTCTCAACTGGCTCTAGCAAACTAGAGGGTAATTCTGAAACAATCCTAGAAATAACTTCTTTATCTAGTCAACTTTCCTAAAGTTTGAAGAGAATTCCAAATGAAGGAGTCAGATATTTGGCTAAGAGATGGTAAGAAGGCCAAGTTAAAGAGAAGACTCATAGCTAGTGGGGAGGAGCATAGGACACTCCAGAGATATGCTTCAAAAAAGACCAAAGGCATGGCTCCAACACAAGCAATAATCCTAAGGGCTACTCTGAGCTGTGTTTTGAACATAATGTAATATAAAATCAATTGCTTAATCTCTTTTAACTTCAGTTTAGTCCTCTACAAAGTATACACATTGTACTTCACAATATTCATACTGTAACCTAATAAGAAAAACCATGTTCAATTGCTAAAAATATTTTAAGGAGTTATGCAAATGTGATATACTCATAGGGAATATAGTAAGTTATATTTTAATCATCTAATTCTCCCATTTTCTTGTTTATCTAGAAGCTTTTATGAACTTTGAGTTAAGTATTTATCCTTTCTCCTTATTTATAAGCATTAAATTCTTCTTCAAGGTTTAAATTTATCACTTGGAAACTTAACAAGGGGTTTCACAAATCTAGCACTATTTTGGAGCTAGAGGTATAGCTCAGTGGTATAGTGCTTTCTTAACATGCACAAAGCCATTGGTTGATCCCCAGCACTGTAATATAAACAAACAAACAAACAAATTGTTTGGAAAATTGTTCTTAAGAAGTAAAAGAACTCTTTGTAAAGTAGTTCTATAAACAAATGCTTGCTGACCATCTGAACAAGTATATACAGCAAAATGAATGACTTTCACAGAGTATCATAAGAGTTCCTTAATGCTGTAACAAATTATTCCATAAACCTGTATTTAGGGACTTTTAAAAATGCAGATTATCAGCCTGAGAAAGCATGTTGTCTCCAAAGGAACATTTGCAGGCTGTCGTGCAAATCTGCATTTGAGAAACTTTCACATTATGATCTTAGTGAATTCTTGACCAGATGGACTTGAACAGCTGCCACCCATGCCCCGTAAGTCCCTTTGCTTGAGAAGACAAAATAGCTCATTTGTTTGCAATTCCTTCCTGAAAGTACACAAGGGCAATTTTCCACATTGCGAATTACTTCTATCAGAACAACATTTTCCCTGAAAGACCACAGCTCATTATGCTATTTAGAAACAAACAAACAAAAAAAATGCACAAACAGTTTTTTTTAGGAGTGTTATAATTCATGTGCAGAAGGGACAAGTTCCTTTTTAGATTAAGTTTTAAAAAATGTTCCTGAGTTGCCAGTACAATCAAACTGACATGGAAGGTTATAACCGAGAGAAGCCCCTTTGAAATAATAATACCTTCCATTTGTATAATGCCATATTTTTCAACATGTTCTCAGACACATTATCTCACGTGATCCTCAAAGCAACTCAGTGAGGTAAAGTGGGTGTCTTCATGCATTATTTAATAGATGAAGAAACAGTCACTCTACAAATATTATTTGAACATCTACTAACTCCATTGCATTGTTATACAAGCTAAAATAGCATATTCCTAAAAGAAAAACTTATTCTCAAAGAAAAATTTTATTCCTAAAATAAAAACTCAAAACTTAATGACAAAAAGGCACAATATGGTCCAAAAGATGACAAAACACATTATATGATTAAAATATTAAAACTGTTTATATAATGTATGAACTGTGCTTTAGGGGATTTAGGGTGGTTGTTAAAAGTAGTACCTAATACCAGTGCCTAAAAGATGGCTGGGAATTTGTGAAATTCATGAGAATATTTACATTTTTGTGTCACAGAACATATGATCTTAGAATTTATAAGTTTAATTGACAAATTTAACTTTGTAATTTGTAAAAGATTTTGACCTTCATCGACTTTATCCTGACAAATTTTCTGTGGTGTCTTGGGTAAAAATATTAGAACAGCCATGATTCTTAAAAATTCGACCTTACATGTGGTTACAATCTCTATATATCTACCTTGCTGACTGGAGTCAAACAACACTCTATTCCCCATCTAGTGAAAAGCCTTTAATGTACCAGTAGTCAGCTTCATAGCTCCGGCTGCCTTTCGTTTTTCCCTCTTTCTATTCAATCTTCAAACTGATCTAGGTATTCAGACTCATTATTAAACATCCTGGTTATTATCTCATTTGTCCAAATTGTAACTTCTTCCACCCCAAAGTGATACACTATTGTAGATATGCAGATCTGAATGGGATTCTTACTTCCTGGGTTCCAAACACTATGGTTATTTTTCCAATCTACTTTCAGCATACATGATACTGCTAGTTGTGAACCTACCTTTCTTCTTTCTTTCTTTCTTTCTTTCTTTCTTTCTTTCTTTCTTTCTTTCTTTCTTTTTTTTCTTTCTATTTCCATTTTGTTTTTTGAGATAGGATCTCACTATACAGTGAAGGCTGCCCTTGATCTTGCTTATGTAGCCTGGGCTGGTTTTGAACTCATGGTGATCCTCTTGGCTCAGTCTCCTGAGTGCCGGGATTACAGGC
Source organism: Dasyprocta punctata (assembly GCA_004363535.1). NCBI lineage: Eukaryota > Metazoa > Chordata > Mammalia > Rodentia > Dasyproctidae > Dasyprocta > Dasyprocta punctata. Next base: position 14,300 of record RJWM01018633.1, read on the forward strand.
ATGTGCCACAACACTGGGCGTGAAAATTTCTTATGCATAATAATAAATGACGTGTAAATTTTGTTTAGTTGATGTATATGGGATGAAGTATGAATACTTCTTAAAGAATAAAGGAGACCTTCACCTTTATAGCTTTTTCTGTCTTTTAAAAAATTTTTCTTAATCCATTCATGATCAGTGCATATTTACCCAGATGATCCTTGCTTAAGGAAACAATAACAAAGCATTAATGTAGCAACAGTCCTTGGTATTTTGTTTCTCATTTTTATTAACTGGGAAAATAAAAATTAATAGTTCGTGTAAATTAACAAGCCAATACTGACCTCTGGTGTGTAACAAAGAAATTGCTTAGTAGATGAACAAGAGGATGCTTGGGAAAAGTTTTGTTTTAATGTAAGAATATCTTTCTCCAAGCAAAGAACTTTCCTAAGTTATAATTACAAGTGTGAAAACTAAAGACTGCGAAAGTAACTGAATGAGGAGAATTTCTCTATGCTCTTTGTGTTTGGTAAGTAAAAATGAAATAAATAAATAAAACTACTGACACTGGAGCAGCCTTACTTCATAGTATTTGTGCCTGATGTGGTCAGTTTCAGGCAACTGTAAATGCAGTGAGTTGAGAAACGATCTACTCTCCCTCACTTGACCCCACATAAACAGTATGAAAAAAATAACAGACCCACCGTGAATTTTTCTGAGTCCTCTCCTCAGATGGTAGATAGGTACTCATTACCTTCTTTGCCCCAAACTGACTCTCCAACTTGTTTCACATGCAAGTAAAAGATCCTAAGTTATCTTGTTCTATTGTGTTTTCTATTCTTCACATTCCTATAAAATTCTAAAGCCACACTCTGTGTTTGGGATCTACCTGTGGGTAGTCCTCGGCAGAACTAGATTCTAATTCCTGACCCTATCCTTAATTACTAGGAGACTTTTTGTAACTCTAGACTGTTAGGCTTCTGTTTGCAATCTATAAAAACAGATGGTTGGACTAGATGACTTCTAGCATCCCCTGTGGTGCTCGAATTCTACAGATTCACAAACGGAGGCTCGGAACGCCAGTCTAGAGCCTGGATTCCCCTGTGCTGCAGCACTTTTGGTTCCTTACTTCTCCCATCCTCTAGCTTGTAGAGCGTACTTCCTGTGACTCTGGTGCACTGACTACACTCCACTCTACCAGTTTACATTCCGTGCTTCATTATTGGTCTGATACAATAGGCTATAACTGTACAATGAGTGACTAAAGAAAGAATAAGTATACTGATTTCATCCTGAAAACTTGTATCTGCCAAGTAGTCCTTACAAGCCCCTGGGCCCTTTTAGATTGAAATCAGAATCAACTTTTTTTACTGAGTCTACAAGCCAGATCATATGCAAGAATATTTCTTCTTTCAAATTTTCAATGATTATTAGTTATAGTCCACACTGGAGGAAAATGCATTATATTAAGTTAGTAGGAGTTGAATCACTCCACATACTGAGTAAGTAGTTCAAATTCCCAGAGTCAGGCAGACAGGAAAAAGCAGGCAAGAGGCACAGATTAAGTAGAGTCAGAGGGTGGCATTAGTGAAATGGTTTTAGACTGAAAATGGTGTGTGCTTTGGAGTGAGCTATTACACAAAACAATAGGTTACAACCATAGTTATTAATGTGAAATTGTCTGAGAAAATATTCAGCAACCAGGTAAGCTTTGCTCTTTCAAAAAAATTCCATTTTTTTACTTAAAAGAGAGAAAAGATAAACAAAAAGTCAAACCGAGTTTTAAAACAGGCTAATAGGACAATTACAGTAGTTGATACACTGCATATTGCTGTCTTTGTAGTAGTTTCTCAGAGTATAGGATATAGGCATAATGTCTTGTCTAAATAATATTAGCACAAAACATTCTTTTCAGGAACAAATGGAAGCTAGCAGTATAGTTATTCTAACTATCATATGTATATATTTCTGTGTGTATATGCAGTTCCTGTGTCTTAAACAGAGTGCTGGCAAGTGTATTTCTAGAAACCTACATCAGTGGCTGGATGCATTTGGTTGCAAGAAACAAAATTACTAATGGTGATTTAAAAAATAAAATAATTATTTTTTCCATATCAGAGGAACTTCATAAATGTAAGCTGCTAGGTTTACTCCATCAATTTAACAATGTTATCAGGTATGCAGATTCTCTCTACATTTCTACTCTACCATCCTCAGCAGGTCTGATTTTGATCCTGCGTAATCCCTCCCAGTGATAAAATCACTATCACAAGTCCAGTAATTTTGACTTGAAATAATAGGGATGAAGAAAGCAAAAAGTTCATGCTACCATTTTCATCATAGATTAAACCTTTCTTACAAGCTCCCTTCCTTGGCATTCTTTCTAAGTACATCCTATTTATTAGGCATGACATAGATCAACTATTCATTTCTAAAAGAATTTCAAGCAAATGGGCGTTAAGCTGATTGTTTTTGAAAGTCTCCCTATGTACTTAAGGTTTTCCTTGAACTCACTACATAGCACAGACTGGCCTCAAACAAACATAGATCATCCTGCCTCAGCCTCCTAAGTGCTGAGATTATAGATGTGCATTATGATGCCTGGCACAGCAACATTTTTGTTAGTCAGATTTTGCTCCAATGACACTCAAGCAACATTCCAATGCATCAGTGATCTCCAAGAGTGAGCATTAATCTTCTTCATGACTTGTGTGGTTTGGATACAGTAATGTACATCAGACAGTGGATGAGCTTTCAGCATGCCTTATCGCTCACTTATTTCTAGACCTAGGTTAAAGAACAGAGATTACTTTGGGTGTATGATTTTCAGAATGCTAAGCAGGAGTGCAAGAAGAGACAGAAACACGTGACCAGGGAGGTAAACCATTTAGAGATGGGAAGACGATTTAGGGAAGCAGGAAGAAGAGAGGATGGGAGAAGATTAATAAAAATGATCAGGATGCATTTGTATAAGTACCAGTTCCTCAAGATGAGAGTCATTTTTCGGCATCATGATAATATAAATTTTAAGAAGTTTTGCTTACAAGAGGCTCACTGCCCCTCTACCCACATTCCCTTGGGCAATGTAATCATATAACCAAGCCTGAAGTCAAACAGGGAAGTATTTTCTGTCTTTACTGAGGCATAGTAAGAATTTGGAAGTGCACAAAGAATTATGATAAATAGTTCAATAACAACATACCACAACGTTTGTGATTTTGTCCAGTTGTGGTTCATCTCTGATTGAGAGAGGAATGCATGCTCACTGAATTTGTTGCAGCCATACAAGCATTGAACAAGATATGATTATTTTAAAGTAAGGAAATAAGGGGTTGTGGCTACCGAGCAAACACAGCAACTGTATCTGACATAGTTCTCATCAACCTTTAGTAAGTCTTATCTTGAGAGGGATGCCTAGGCTAGAGAAGTATCATGAGATAAACACAGACCATTGTGGGACTAGAACAAAACTTTTCCATGTTGATGTCTCACTGTAAAAGAAATAAAAATAAAAACAAAAGCACTGAAACTCTCTTCTAATTGGAGAAATTCACCAACTCAGAAACCTAACTCAAATATTGATGAGAGCAACACTGATTTTTACTAAAAATTTTAATTCAACAATTTATAAAGTGATTTTTATCTTCCTGAAACCATTCTGTCTTTTTTCAAAAGGGCTAAAATGTGCATGAATGGTGTATTAATTACACTGTATAGCCAGGCTCCACTTAGGAACAGGGTTATGTTCCGAGACATGAATCACTAGGTGATTTCATCATTGTGCAAAATCATGAAGCACGCATAGACTAAGACAGTTATCATTTCACTAGGCGATGCAAACATGGAACCACCATCACATATGTTGTCTACCACTGACCAAAATATTACCATGCAGAAATCTGACTGAAAGGCTTCTGCCCTAGTATAAATTAGTGAACGTTATGGTGGTGGTCTAATATGGAGGAGGGCAAAACAAAAATGACAACCTATCTCCCTGATGACCACTTCCTCCTTCTTCTCCCCTCAGAGCTGATTATAACTTCTTCTTTCCTTTCCTGCATGAATAAAATTCCAATTAGTTCTTCATGTGTCATCAATGCCCACCCCAAACTCCACCTCTGGCCAGAGTTCATATAACCTTCCACCTTGTGTGTCTCCAGCCAGAGGAGGAGCCCAGATCTATGAGTTGTGCACTCCTCTCCATGTCCTCAATAAAGGATTTTTTTCTTTATTTTTGCCCCTCTGTTGCGCCAGAAAACCTAACACAGACAACTCTGACATCTTGGGTAAAGAACTCCAAGTCGTTGTATCTGTAGGAGAGAAGTGATTGTTCTCTTTCAATTCTGGCCTATCCTCTAGCACAGGCTGTTCCTTCATGTTTTACTGTGATGGACAAGTGATGAAGGAAGAGAAACATTGCTGATCTGTGAAATTGGACAAGACATTAAATCTGTCTTGGTATTTAAACCAGACTAAGTACCATGTTTAATTGAGTTTATGAAATGACATCTTGTTCAGGGCAAGGATCTGTATGGAAGAGAAGCTGTGATGGATGCTAAATTAAATACCTAACTTAAATTTAAATTGTTTTCTACAGACTAGTCAGTAATTTCAAAACTCTGTCTCAAATGAATCACAGATTGACCTCTTTCTGTGTAGTTCATCATGGTGTAGAAAACATTTTATGTGACATTATATGGCATTAATTTCTAAAGCCTAATATGACTTTTTTTTTCAATTATTTGTCAGAAAAGTATAACCTGAATTTTTCTCTCTCTGCACTTTCTGATGTTTTTTTCCTCAATACTAAGTTAATGGAAGCCTTCAGAGTTAAAATGATGTGAAATACAAGAGCTTACCCAATTGTCAATGTCTGAATCTTAAGGCCTAACAACTGTAGCATATCCAAAGACGAAAACTCACCTTCTCTGATTTCCTGGAAGCACTAGACATGAAAATGTAGACCTCACTGCATGTGAAAGTGCCCTACGAGATGCAATTTTCATAAAAGGAGCTTAAAGAGCTATTTCAATTTGTACACCAGACTGCATACTCCTGGAATATAAGGCTAATGAGCCACTTTCCCAGAGAATTGCCTTTTCTAAATAAACAAGGTCTTCTGCACTGACCCACTGCACTGCACTGAATTATAGTGAAAAGACTAATTATATCAATATCATTACAGGCACATCTACAATACAAAGAATATTCTCTCCTTCTCCAAAGCTAGATGGTTGATTAGATGAAATCTAATGTATTCATCTGGAGTTCCTTAATGTTTTCCTTTGCACCTCTAAAGGAACTTACATAATTTTCCATTTAAGAATACAAAAATTCCAATATTTTTACTTTTCATTTAATATACATAAAAATTCCTTTGCACATAAAATGCAATACTAAATTTCTCCCCTGGTAATTTGATTTGAAAAATAAATTAGAACAAATCGTTATAAACAAAATACCTTTAAGACAAAAATAATTAAATATACAAATACAGAATATGTTGGCATGTGCAAGTAGGTAACTGATTATACAAGAAATCTAATGTTATACTTGCATAGCCAGCCACATCTCTGGTCTTGACTGGCTAACCCAACACAAGTACCCAGGAGGTTGAGCCTTATGTATAGAGGAAGTGACCCAGAGGGTTGATGATTCCTGCAGCAATTCTACAATCATGTCATAGCTTCAGTCTTCAGACGGTAGCCAAGAAGGGGCTTTTTTCTTGCCTTCCTTTTGATTTTTTCAACCAGCATTTTGTGTAATTTTAAATATGCGATACATATAGTAACGTTACTTTAAGTTTTTTTGGGATGTTGAAACTTGTGCCTTTACAAATTTACTTTTGAATTGTTCACTGCTTGTATATAGGCCAACACTGGATTTCTGTGTATGGCTTTGTGACCTTGTACCATGACCTTACTAAACCTGCTTGTCTGTTTTATTTTTTATTGTTTTTGTAAATAAAAGATAAATAAATAAATACGCAATACATATATTGGCAAACTGTGACAGGCCTTTTAAAACATTTGTGCTTAGTAACACTTTTCAAAGTCCTTAAAAGAAAGTTGATAATCAAAATGTTAAACGTGTGTTAAAAGGTACTGAATTTGAATATTTTACTTGGGAATTATTTAATTTTGCATTTCAAATTGTCGTTCAGTTATAGATACAGATGTCAGACATCTATACTTTGTTGTTGGTATTTATGGGTAATGCATGACCTCAAACTTACCAAGAAACCTTAATTTTGTTGCCTAAGACATGAAAGGGATGATTTAGCAAATTTGTCAACTGATAATATCAATGCTGATGTGAAAAATGAAGAGATTGCCATCACGTAATTAAGACAATTTTAAGTCCACATATTAGCTACAGCCAGTGTATCTTCTTTATAGTATGATACCATTTTAATTTTTCTGCACGTGTAAAAACTTTTGAAAAGTGTCTTTAAGGATTCTAAGCAGTGAGTGATTGAAGAATAAGAAAAGAGTTAATGAGAGTGGGAAGCACATGTTGAATGCCCACTATTATTTGCACACACGCACACACACCCACCATTAATCTCGTGCACAAGACAACACTTCTGTACCATTTTCTGCAGTGCTGAGTCTGGAAATCCGCAGCAGTCTTTTTCTTGAGGCAGTGGATCACCTTACAAAGCATGATAGGAGAGCCCCTCAGACCAGGTATTTCCTTAGTCTGAAATATAGCCATTAGCATTTTATCCCACTGGGTTTGACATTTTCATCTTCAGATAACTTCTTTGAAAATGCAAATGTTCATCAAAGAGAAGAGTAGTCACCTTTTGTGTCACTGAAGTTTAATATTAGTGAGTTTGCCAGATAATTTTCTTCCACGATATTGCATACTCTGTCATAAAGGCAGAATAGGGGGCGAGAGTAGATAGAAAAGAAAAAAATTATACAATAAAATGAGATAGAAAGTTGTCTTAAGTTATTTTCCATTTCTAGTAACATAATACTACAGATTCAGTAAGTTGCCAAGAAAAGCCTTTTATTTTGGTTCATGATTTGTTTCAAGTTTCGGGTTCATGTCTGTGACTGCCTTTTTGTTGCTATTGTCCCAAGGTGTCAAGAGAAGAGAAGTCCAAGAGAGGACTAGATAAATTGACTTTCATAGAAGACCATCTCTCAAAATAACATATTCACTCATCTAATATCACCCTGTAAATGTTCCACCTCTTAATGTTTCATAAATAGGGATTAAATTTCAGCATGAGTTTCAGAGGGAACAAACCAAATTCCATCATAGCAATATTATATTTACTATCCACAATCTTACCTGTTTTTTTTTCCTAGAGTTATCAAAGAATGTTTCCATTTCTCTTTTCTTGTGTACTTCTTTGATCCAGATGAGAGCTGATCTTTGGAAATTGACTATAAGAAGAAGAATATCAAGAAAAATAGGCAAAGAGTCTTCATGCTATCAGTTTAAGTAGAAAGCTCTAAACTATAGTTCTCAACCTTTTCTACTCATTGGACCCACCTGGAAAATTTTTAAAATACTGCCACCTGCATTCCATGATCCAAGATTTTCTTTTTAATTTCACCAGGTGTTTTTTGCATCATAAATAAGGACTACTCCAAGGATCCCAACATAAGCATTAAAATGCTTGTGATGTGCTCATAGGATTTAGAAAGGCTCAAAGTGAAGTACAAATGTAAAAACATGTCATAGTGTTTTGCTTTACCATTCAGCATCCAACTCTGACCCCATTCTTTTCCTTACTTCCAATACTTGTGTTTGCTCCATGAAACCTGGGCAAAGAATTACCAGAAAAGGACTATTCTATTGGCCATTTAAAGACTGTGATAGTCGTACACAGTATGAGATTTCAGAAAGCCTGACATTTAGTGACCTAGAACAAAGAGAAGCAGGACTTGCTGGAGAACTTGAAATGATTCAAGATTCCCTAGAAACTGTGCAGCGTTGCAGTAATAGTTGATGTCACATGAAGAAAAAGACTCAAGTAGGATAAAAGGATAGCAAATTTAAAGCCTTTTTCTTAGATTCCATGTATATTCTTACAGAAAGCAGCAGCAGGGTCTGTAAGGCACGTGGACTGCCACAGCAAGGATGCAGCAAGATAGGAAGAAACAAGCATGGGAAGGAAGTCAGTGCTCCATATTTCTTTTTGCAAACTCATTTTCCTCTAACATCCAATGGGGCTTAAAGTTCTTAAATTTCGGCTTCATCCTTTGTGTCTCTTTCAAATTCCTGTCCAGAACTGTTGGAATTCCTAAGTTTTATGATAACTTGAGAAGAAGCATCATCAGGGGTAACCTGACAGGCGTTAATTGTGATACTCCCATGGGAAACACTCTTGGAAAATTGTTATTGAACTTGAACATGTCAGAAATATTGCTGGGCCCCATTGCCAGAATTTCTGACTCAATGGGTATGAACCAAGGTTTGAGAATTAGCATTGTCAGCAAATTCTCAGGTGAGGGCTGTGTCTTGCTTACTTTAACACAAACCACAACATGCTGGTCTTCCTGCATTGAGACTACCATTTTGATGACCACTATCTCTAGATTGAAGAATGAAATTAGGTATCAGCAGTCTGTGCTTAATCAAGTCAGTTTAGCCATTGTGACTAGGGATATATTTTTGTCATGTTAATGACAAAATAAGAATATTAGCAGATATGCATTTGAAGTAAAACATAATTCAATACATACCATAAATTATAAGAAGGATTAAATGGTGGTGAGGCAGAAGAGGTTAGTTGGAGAAGATAAAAAATAAGGCAAAGATCATGAGCCACAGGAATGGGACTGGCTAGAGGAGTTTATTAGAGAACACCTGGATATTTAGTCCTAAGGGCAAAGATAAAGGGTTTCGGTGGTAGAAGAGTAAGCCCATGGTGCTTATTCAAGTTAAGCACTAGCTTTTTAATAATGCTGGAAGTTGTAAGTGAGCAATCTCAGTTTTTGATCATGAAGGAGTCTTTGGTTAGATCTAGAAAAGGTCTGGTAGTGCAGGGAGTCACTACAAGAACTTAATGATTAATCAGCTTCAGTTGGCTAGGACTAATAGTGACAAATCACAATATTTAATTTTACAGTCTCCTAGACAAAAGCCTCTTCAAATGAAGAATCTTTCTACAGACAGGAAAAATTAAAACTATGTTGCTAAAGGAACACTGGACAGGGATTCACAAGGGTTGAGGAGAGCCCGTTGGCCTGGAGATGTGTGATATAAAAGGTACTGAAGAAGACAAGTTTTAGGGAATCTTTTAATAGATTGGATTCACCTCAATGAAAAGACCACATTAGTCTGAAGGGAGAAATAGAGATTTCTATGCTTCTATACATAATTTAAAAGTTATGACCACAGAATGGAAGGTATAATCACAAAAATGGTTCATATCCCAAGTAAGTGATAGGCTTCAATGTAATTGCTTGAAAACAATAAATGTTTGGAATTCTGTTCAAGACATTTTTGAGACACCCAAGAAAATAGCACTTACTATTTTGTTTCATATTCATGTAGGTGCACACACATAGTACTATTCAGGGAATTTTTTCAACTATACACTATGAGTACACAGTTACTATCTATCTATGTGAGTTCTATATCCATATGGATTCAACCATCTGCAGATTGAAAATATTCAAAAACTTATGGAAACCAGCCCACCTGTATTCCCAGGACTCAGTAGGCTGAGGCAGGAGGATCACTATGAGTTCAAGGCCAGTCTGAAATACATAGCAAGACTGTGGCTCAATAAAACAAAAGTGTTATTGTTATGGTCTCTATCTAGATGTCCCCCCAAAGTGTCATGTTCTCATAGGTGGGCCCTTGGGAGGAGATTGTATCATGGGGCTGTGATAATCATCGTGGATTAGTCCACTGATGAGTTTATAGCTAAATGTGATTTTAGGAGTAGAGCCCAGTCTGAGGAGGCAGATTACTGGGTGTAGCCTGGAAGGGTGTACCTCCCTCCTCAAATCTTCCCTTCTCTGGCTCCACTTCCCATCTGCCATGCCTTGAGCAGTTTTGGTTTTCTTGCCCCTCTGTGCATTTGCTGTGCTACCCTTCCTTGGAGCCAAGTGACCATGGACTGAACCTCCACAATCTGTGAGCTAAAACGAACCATTCTTTCTTTAAAAAGTGGGTGCTCTGCTTAGGCTCAGGATTTAGCTCAGTGGTATGAGCACCTGCCTGGCAAGTGTGAGGTTGTGAGTTTGATCCCTGGTACAAAAAAAAATTTTTTTGTTCTGGTGATGAAAAAAGGGACTAAAAAGACACTTAAGGAATCTACACTGACTACTTACAGACATTGCTATCATTATTCCCTAAGCAATGTAATTTAACAATTATTTACATGGCATTTACATTGTATTTGGTATTATAGGTAATCTAGATATGATTTAAAACACAGCAGAAAGTACCATACCATGCTGCACCACAAATTACATAGAAATACTACGCCATTTTCCATAGAGATTTGAGCATCCTAAGATTTTTGGTCCCTATCAAAACCTAGAACCAATCCCCTGCAAATAACAAAGAACAACTGTATCTATTTTTTCCAACTTTATGCTATGTGACTTCCTGGATTTTATTCCAGATGATTTTGGGTGTCCCCAAACTGTTCAAACCATCTCAAAAGACTATTGAAGAGATTGCAAAAAGCTCTAAGGAAAATTCTGAGAAAAGTAACTAAACTATTATTAGAAATGGCAATGGTAATGCTATGAGATACTTTGGAGAGTCAGCACTTATGTAAATATATACATTATTATATATTTGATGCAGGAAAATAATTTCTAATCATGTAATTCAGCATCTATATATTTCCATCATTGTAAGATGTTGGTAAATGCTTAAATATGAGATGAAACTAGGCCGAAAGCATCCACGGGCATCCAATACGTCTGCACTGTGTAATCAAGGTCAGTATAGTTTCCTATAGGTTGTTCTTCTGGGTTAAATAATATACTATAGCCAAGTTACCACTTAGATTTCATAAATTAACAGAAATAATTTCTAGGCCAATTGAACAGTTTAAGCACCAAGTAATTTTCTTTCAGTTGAAAAATCAAAGAGAATATCTATTTGCATGAAGAAAAGTGGAAGACACAGTAACAATTTCTTATTCTAGATACCAAGGAACAAGAACTTTAGGATGGGGTTGGACTGAGCATGGTCCACATGCCCTGACGCTGCCAGTCAGCATGCAGGGGTCCGTGAAGGATTCCACGTGGAGGTGTGAAGGATGATTCCCAGGGACCTTCTTTGTGTACCCAAAGACTCTGGTAGATGAGAAGATAAAGTGGTAAGAATTTCTAAAGAGTCAATGGAATAGCATGCTGTTGGAGGCAGTCTGGTGTGTGTTAGAAGAAGAAGGAGAAGAATTGAGATGACTGCAGGACAAATAGAGAGGGAAAGTTATCGAACTGTCCTGGTTGAGAACATGATTTCACTCATCCTTAGTCTTCACATGAAGTTTCCTAGAAAGTCTAGGTATGTACACCTACATACATTTGTAATTTCCCTGTACACTTTAGTGATGAACAATTTTCAGGTTTAGTATGTTAAATATTGAAAGATAGAGACCTATTTTTCCTTCCACATATACATCCAGTTGTATTAGTGTTACATTATATCATATTATTCATCATTGTCTCTTCTATTTAAAATACCACAAATCTATTACTTCTCATGTAAACTAGATGATTTTTCTCCAAAAGTCTGTTTGTACTGCCTCATAGAATATTAAGTTATTCATTTTTTCTAATATCTGGAAGTCATCTTTGTCTTTTTCTTAGATATTTTTGCATAATGCTAATAATTACTGGGAATATGATAATAGGATTTAATATTATCTTCTCTATTTAAAAATAATTTGTTGAGTTTCTCATTGGAATTACATTAAACTTACACATTAATTCAGAAGAATGAACAATAGGATGAAATTAAGCTTTCTCATCAAACATTATGTGTTCATTTCAAATTTTTGCTCAGATTTTTTATTATATAGTTCTACACAATTTTATGATTTTCTTCTTATAAAATAGTGGCTCCTAAGCTCAGTTACACACTGGAATTATTTATAAGGTCTAAAGCATGCGGATTCTGTGATAAAACCCAGTAATTCTGATTTGTTTTGGTCAGATGCAGCCTGGATATTGGGATTTTTTAAATTCTCCAAGATATCATTTTAATGTACACCCAGTGTTGAAAACCATATATATCTTGTGCTATTCATGGTAAATCTATTCCTAAGTATTTTAGCATTTTCCTGAAATTTTTGTCCGTAATATACCCTCATCATTGTTTATATCTTTTCTATTGTCTTTGGTCTGTACGAATATCCCATTTCTTAATTGGCAATGAATTCTTTATTAGGAATTTATACACTTACTCTAAGTTTTCAGATGTATGTCCAGTGAGTTCCATATCCTTTCACTGTGTGTGTGTGTGTGTATTAGAGTTATACTTGGATATTTTTATTTAATTTCTTTTTTCTTTGAAGTTCTCTTCATTTTCTCCAGCACTTTTATTTTCTTGGATGTATGTTTTGACTCTTTTGCCTGCTCTTCCTTTTTCACTTCTAGTCCTATTTTTGTCGCTTTACTGAGACTCATTTTGACGGTTGGAGAAATGGAAGACAGCACAAAGCACAGGGTCCCTGTGGGTCGGTTCTAGCGGCCTCTGCCATGGAACCAGGGTGAGCCCTTGGCTCCCTGGATGCTAACTATTCTATTTGCTGCAGATATATAAAGTCTCCCACCTACCCATTTATATTTTTCACTTTTTAGATTAAGAAATCTAGCACCTTGTAGGAAACCCATGTTGCCATTCTCGTAGGAATGCTTCTCTTTGAAAGCTAATCTCTTGCCTGGAGAGGCCATTTTCTTGTATTCATCTCTAGGCTCTGCTACAGTCCCTGGCCCCTTGATGCCTTACCCACTGACAGGAGAGCAACCCTGTGCCTGTGCTCTTTGCTGAAGCCTGGACAAAGCCCAAGAACCACATTTTTCCTATTTCTCCTCAATTCCAACAGTCACTGGACTCTGCTGAGCCCAGTTGCTGCAAGCTGAGATGCACCTGACCCAGCTGTGTTCAAGATGCCCCCATGCAATGGCAGGAGAAGTGGTCCCTGCCACCACACTGCAGAGAAATTCACCACGGGGTGCAATTGACCATCTTGGGTGACCATTCAACTCACCCTTTCCTGACCCGTCTTGTCCAAGCTGAAATCACAATGGTGTTACCAAATTTATAGGTGTATACTTGGTTTCTTACGCTATTTTGGTCCTCAACTGAGAAACTGAGCTATTACTATGTAAAAAAAGGAAAAATAAACACAATGTTCAGGTGTGCCAAAATATACATTATGAAAAATTGTGCTTAACAGATACGGAACAAGTATGTTTGTTATTTTTTCATATATTAACTATACCTACGTAAAACTTGGTACTTTAAAACTTCCTTTCAGCATTGATGATAAATCAGTGTCTCATGTCAAGAAGAAAGTTACATATGTCTTCTAAATGTCAAAATAGAATCATGAGGTGAATTGAAGAGCCTTAATAAATAGTTATTGTGGTATATTTAACTTATTTTGATAGTGTATGGCCTATAATAGGTGGTGACATAAATGTTGTAGTTACTTTCTTATCACTGAGACACAATATCCAACACCCACAACTCGAAGGAGGAAAAGTTTATTTTAGCTCAGAGTTTATATAGGTTTCAGTCCACAGTCAGCAGGCTCCAAGATAGGGTGGTGTGGCAGAGGAGAAACAGTTCACCATGTGGTGGTAGGAAGCAGAGAGAGGGATCAAGGGAGGCGGGAAGGAGACAGACCCTCCAGTCCACGCCCCCAGTGACCACCTCCTCTGCCTCATATCTACTGTGAGGGTTTGTGTCTAGGTGGCCCCCCAGGCCTCATGCATTCATGAAGGTGGCTGAATCGAGCATTTGTGATTGGCTCATTGTCTAGCACTGGGATTTCCAGTGTGAGTGCTGCACCCAACCGGGGCAGCGCTGCCATACAATGTGAGGGCTGGAAGGAGGCATGCTTCCCCTCTTTTGCCCTTTTCACTCCTGCCCCTTGCAGCCACCATAAACGGTTGCCTCTCAGCCATGTCACTCTGCCTGAGAGCCAGCTGAGATTGGACTGAAACCTCCAACACTGTAAGATAAATACACTTTCCCGTCCCTTCCCTAATTTTGGGTATCAGACATTTTGTCTCCACAATGAGAGAAAAGTAAGCAAGACATCTACCTTCCAAATCACTTTTACCTATAAGCTCATGAGTGGAATACTCCATTGAGGAGTGCAGGAGGCTTTAGGGGTACATCTACATAGAAGCCATAACAGACAGTCATATATTAAATGTGTCTTTTATGATTATATAATGTCTTCTCTTAAATTAAATTTACTGATAGAACTTGCACTCCCAAGGTCAAGCACAGACAAAAATCCAGGGTATAAAATAGGATGAGGGCTGAGTGGAGGACATTACTCTTCTTTTCTTAGTATTTCTGATTTAGCTTAGAGACAGGTAGACTTCTTGTTTGTCTCCCAGCTCAGTGTATCAATAGAACTAACCTAATCTGATTATATTGCTACACTCAACAGTCATTTATTTTGTGAAATTTGTGTTTATGTGCATGCAAAAATTTGAGTGGCATTACTAGGGGAGAAGGTAACTAGGCCTCAAAAAAAGCAAAAAGAAATAGGGCTCATTTAGATTTTTAAAATATAGCTTATTTTCCTTTTCTCTGTCTAGAGTCAGACACAACATAGTTATACTTCTGACCCCACATCACAAACCATTACATGACACTTGTAATACACTTAGAAGTAAAACTAAATTTCAACTTTTAGGAAATCATAAGTAATTATCAGCAGTCATGTCAAAGAATATCACACAGTCATTAAAAGCAGTGCACAGAACCAGGAGTGGTGGCCCACGCCTCTAATCACAGCACTCAGGAAGTCTACGGCAGGAGGAGGGCAAGTTCAAGCCTAGGCTGGGGCACTTAGCAAACCTTGCCTCAAAAGCCCTTACCTCGTAAGTAAATAAGTAAATAAATGAACAAATAAATGACTGGGGACATAGCTCAGTGCAAAGATCCTGAGTCCAATCACCAGTAGTGCAAAACAACCAAACAAAAATAAGATATCGTCCAACAACAGAGGCAGAATTTAAAACTGTACATAGTATTGGATAGTCTCTCTATTGAAATGTCAAGGAAATATATTAAAAGGAATCACACAGTTATAACTGTTATTTGAGTTAATTTTCACCAGAAGGTGAGGTTATAGATTTTTTGATATTTGTATAAGTATTCTGTACTGTACTTTTAATAACAGACACAAATTTAATAACATTTATATCTGTTCACTTAGGTAGTTTTGGGTTTGAAATGTTCACACTTTGAGGTAGGACTCTTAGCAGGCCTAGCAGTAATTAGGCCTATCTAAAACATTGGAGTTAATTGATGCTTTTGGGCAGATCGTAATTTTCTCTGCTCCACGTTCTCATCTTCCTTTAAGCATTTATCTTCCTTTGAGTACCCGCCACATCTTTGTCTCAGGAAAACTTAAATTTATTTCCAGCAGTTTCCCTCGCATTCACATGAAAAAGGCACATCTGCTGGTGCTGCTGCTGTGTGTAGGCTTTTTTTCCTCTTGCAGCTCCCTGAGAGTATGCTAGCATTTTTCTGATGATTTATGGAAAAGTAAATATAGTTTTCCAGGGCTATTCACCCCATGTAAATTTCTAATGATCCCAAATGTGAGGGTGGGTGTGACAATGCGCCTTGGTAGAAAGCCAGCTGCTCTTTTCATTTCAGCAATAGTTTGATATTATTCAGCTCACTAAGTGAGCTTGTTTGTTTCAACAGCTGTTGACTTCCTCTCCCTCTCAACAGATAAAAAGAAGATGAAAGGAATCTCTCCTTCACATCCCCTGCCTGGCTACCTTTCAGCAGGGCTCTTTACTAGGCAGACAGTCTTAGCCATTATTAGAATTGGAGACTTCGGGAGGTAGAAAGAATCTAGGAGATTATAATAACTAAGTGCCCTCTTCGTGAAGTAGTTTTTCCACTGCATGCATTATGGTAAATATGGTTAACCACTTTTTGTCAGATAGGAAGACAGGCTCAAATTCATTAAGTAGCATGGCTGTGTTCACAAATTTTGTGGAATGAAAGTTGGGAAGGAACTATAAGGGCTTCTAAACATCTTGGAGTTAAGGTCTACAAAAAGAAATAAGCCACACTATTCTTGTTTGGGTTCAATGCTTTCATTTGTACACCTGGCTGCAGTCTTTAAGCAAAAGACCTCTGCCCTCCACCAGGAGGATGTGAACCCTTCTGCAGACCCTGGACTCAGGACGCTCCGGGTTCCAGTTTCTCTATGGCATCTACTCAGGTGTTCAGGTTCCACATCTCTAGCTCTATCCCCCCGACCAAGAAGTGGAGTACTGCAGAGGAGAGATGCTGAGGACACAAACTCAGCTTCTCTTTAGCTCTGCTGCTCTTGGAGTTGCTGCAGAACCAAAAGTCATCAAAGGGTCTTCTGACTCTCATCATCATATCTGAAATTGATCGGTGGACATCTATCATTTTCTCTCTTCAGCTCACCACGAACAAAGTCATGGTGTTTGTCGTTACTGTTTACTTCATACCTCTCAAAGGCCAAAGGAACTCGCACAGTCCCTAACCCTCCATCAGAATCTTATTTCATAAGGCTTCTATAGCACAGTACCACATACTGGCAGCTTTGAGCACTAGAAATTTGTCTCATGATTCTAGAAGCCGTAAGTCAAAAACCTCAGTGTCAATACGGTTGGTTCCATGTCCACTGTTGCTTCCTGTAGCCTCGTATGTTCCTTGGCTTGCAGACATTCTTCTTGGGTATCCATAACATCTTTCTGCTGTATGTCTTTGTGTCCAAAATTCCCCATTGTTGAAGACAGTGATTGTAATGGATCCTAGAACTTCATCTTAGTTTGATCATCAGGAAAGACCACAGTTCGTTCATTTTTAGCAGTTCAGCAAGTTGACCTCAATGTCATTTTTGGTTGCATAATTTAGCTCATGACTTCATCTGACTTCCCTACCACTGAAAATTATAGCAATTTCACTGCCGTAGTGCCAGTGGCTCTACACCCCACCTATGACAGGTAGATCTGTAGTGTCCATTTTGCTGGTGACTTAATCTAGAGCACCATCCTTAGTCCCTGTTCCAAAACTGACCCCTGAACTCTTGTAAGTTAATTACTTATCTCTTCCAGAAGCAGGAAACATGAATTCATGAGCAAGGGTTTTATTAAGGGTCAGGAAAAGTATGCAAGAAAGAGGGTATAAAGAACAGAGAAGGACACAATTTTAGATAGATTTTCCCATTTACCCAAATTCTCTGGTTGTTCTAGACCTTAAACTTTGTCAAAGTTTGCTCCACATGAGGTTAAGAGAGTCATACTTTAAGATTCCTGCAAGACAGACCTAAACTACTGGGGACATCAGGTTCTCTCTGGGTGGGCTTAGCCTGGCTCAAGGGGCGCGCCATGTGGAAGAGGCTCAGAGAAGCTGCAGCATGCACACAGCTGGGGAATAAGACAGCAGGGGATGTGAGGGAGCCCTGGACAGAGTTCACTGCACAAAACCTGTATTTCAACCAGCATGTGCATGAAACTTACACATGACTATTTCAAATAAAACAGGGTTACTTTGGCATTGAAAGCGTCTGCGAACTAGGAATGCCTGTGAAGGGACTTACCCTTTCCAGGAGGCAGGTGCTTGGTAGAGCTAATTCTGAGATCACTGGTAACTACAGTGGAAAACTGGCCAGGAATCACTCTTTCAGGACAGTGCAAAAAAAGCAGCAGCAGTATTACCGGTCCTGGGTGAGACCCTTTCATAAGATATCTCAGAAACTTCCAGAGATAAATGCAGGATGGAGCAGTAGAGATGTAATGAAGGCCTTGTAAAAATAGGTCTCTCGGTACAGCCAGAAAGATCACCCCCACCGCCCCCTTCCAGTGCTGGAGGTTGAACCCAAGGCCTCGAACACGCTGGACAAGGGCTTGGCCACTGAGTTACCTCTGAGGCACTGGGGACTATTTTTAATGTGTCATGTTTTCTTATTCTTCTTTACTAACGCCAAACAGGTGTGCCGATCCTTTGTTAAGGACAAACTTATTTTATATGTTTTCTCCCCAACAATGTGGAAAACTTCACAGGGCTTGTTAGAAAGATTTAGTGGTTGGAAAGTAGTTTGGGGAGATAGATTGAGTTGGAAACAATAACTAAAAAAAGAAAGGGGCTGAGAGAGGTAGGTATTTACTTGAAGGTGGACGCCCAACCAAGGGCTGCATGAGAATGAAAGTGTTATTTGCGCTCTTCTCGGAACGGTAGGGAGGGCGAAGAGAAAACAGTTATCCAAACACTGCGCCCAGGAGACTTAGGTTTCCCTGGAGTCGAGGTGTTGAAAGAACAAATTATATATTTTTAAGGATACTGAGGTTCCAAAAGATGAATTGATATTTCTCAAGAATTACACAGCTATGGATTTTTCAGTCAAAAATACTGTTTAACCTCCAATAAGAATTACAACTTGAGCAGTCGGTGTCTTTCGTGAGAACGGAATTTCTCACGGCGATTTCCAGCCGTATCTTCTTAGCCCAAAAGTGGGGCCACATCCACCCACTTAAAAGTTAGCTATCTTAATATGTAGCCAGCACCAACATGTGAGAGCGTTTATTTATTTGCAAATTAACATCGGCTTTTCTGCATCTGGGCCTTCTAGCCACAGCCTGAGCAGGAGTGAGTCTGGCCGTTTTCAGATGTGCTCACTTGCATCTGGTTACAAGAGATCTGTGATCGGTGGAAAGATTTTAGCCAGCCAGGTAGGGGAGAAAGGTTGCGAGGGTCCTCGGTTGGGATTCTCTTAAGTCTCGAGAATAATACTTACGCAGTGTGTTTTGGACTCGCGGAAATATAACACTCCCAGAGTTAAGTCTTAGGTGCTGCGAAACGGAACGACAGACCACAGCCAGCTGAGTGAGCCCGGGTGCAGGCGGCTCGCGTCCCAGCGCCTGCACCAGGCCCGCTCTCTCACTGGGCGCGGGCGCCCTCTGGTGGCCTCCGGTCCCCCTGGCTTTGTCACAGCGGAGTCCCTGAAGGCTGCGGAAGACAGAAGAGGAGTCTCCCCTTGGGAAACTGTTGATTATGTCAAAAGTCCATTCTCTTCGCTGTTCGCCACATTACAACTGTCAGAAAAGATGACTTTGCATTTTAACTAGAGCAAGATTGTGGGGTTTCTTAATAGAATAATTCTACTCGGAGGACAGATTTCATTCTAAGATGACAAGACAGCATGGAAAACAGACTGGGACGTGTTTTCCGGAAGGTTACTAAGCCATCGCTGCCAAGGCGGACCCTCGCTTTCCTGGAACCTTAGCCCGACCCTCTGCACAGGGTTCTGAGCTCAGCCGTCGTTTAAGGGGAACTCCGCGCCGTCCGAAGTGGATCGCCAAAGGTCCAAGTGTCAAACATGAATCCTATCGTGTCTGTCCACTTTTGCAAGTAGCATTCCCCTCTGCACTGCTTCTAAGCAAGAGAATGTTATCGCACAAGTTATTGAAGTCATATGATAGTAACTAAAAGTATTGGAATATGTGAAAAATTAAACTACCACCATTCTATCACTATCTGTTGTTAATATAATTCTGATATGCTTCTTTTGCTCCTTTTATATGTATATACCCACTACATATTATATGTGTATATAATAGGTAATCTAGCCCAAACACCCATTTAATATCATTGTTTTGTTATTTTTTTATTGGGTATTATGATGTTATTTTATTATGTTCCTAGATTTTCTGTAATGTTGATCAATTATTACCTTGAGGGAATTGTACTCAGAGAACCTGCTATGAAAACGAAAGACTTACTAGCAAAGGATCTGAACTAAAGTGGATCTAACTGTGTTCTTGATTTCACCATGGTGGATTTGTGAGTTTGTGTGCCAAAGATTGCACACAAGAGAAAGAAGAAAATATTACGCCTGAAGGATTTCAAACTGTACTGTCTTGTAGAGACTATTTTTGGAGTCCAGTTCTAACTTGGCTTTCCAGTGACCCCAGTTCTTCAGATCATTCTTCTAGCAAGATCTTTTTCCCCAAATGAAGCACTGACCACCTGGAGAGTATATATGGGTCTTTAGCCATATTCCCATTATGGGTTTGCTTTTGGTTTCCAATCACACATTTAATTCATGCTGAGCATATCAAGGTCTGCTTCTGGCAACCAGACAGCCCATGGCAGTTTGGGAGCTGTGAGCTGTAAGACATTCCAACCTCCACGGGAAATAACTCCCCTAGCTGGATTGATTCTGTTGGATTCTACAGGGCAGAGACAGAATGTTCTGTGTCCACTTTCTCCTTAAACCAGAAGAAGTGATTGTGCACACACATCTTCTCAGGAGAGCCCCTCAGTGATATGAAATGCTGATGTCAGACTCAAAAGTGAAAATAGAACATTTTGAACAAACAGGCTGATGCTTAAGATTAGCAGCAGAAATTCCAGAAATTTCCTGATTACTTGGCATTCACGGTGTTAGCTGGATATTGGGAATTTGGTCTTGAGAATTCAGAAGCATTGAGACCTACTACAGTGCATTCCTGTGATTTTCTGTTGCCTCCACATTCATTTTGAATGTAAGCGTGACACAGGGCTCTTGATCTCTCTCAATGTCCCTTTGGGTGTGCTACTCTTGTCTCTTTAGCATGTGAAGGTAACACACTATTGTACTTTCCCCCTATGTTTTATTGTATTGCTTCCTCTGAATCTCACCTGATTGACTCCACTGAACCTAACATCTTCCTTTGTCACAGTTCTTCAAGGGAGTGGCTGTCTTGGTAGAAATAAACTGGATACAACTCCGCAGACGAGAGGTACAAGGGCATCTGCCAGGGACACTTGACCCTGGTCAGATACTTAGGCATTAGGCCAACCACTAGGTTGAAGAAATACGCATGAAAGGGGCACTGCAAACCTCCACAACCCAACCTCCTGGATCTCATTCATGCGGGGCCAGGATTCATAGCTGATCTCCACAGCGATAATTCCAGAAACACAACATGCAATGCCCACTCTCCAGTTTCCTGATGCCCATGAAGAGTTGACTGCTACTTATCCCTGGCCTGGGCTCTTTTTTTCCCATCCTCTCTCCAGGTTGCTGGAACTTTACCTCTGCCACAGAAGGGCAGAAGAGAGGAGGAGTTATGCAGGTGATTTGGGGCCAATTGCTTCTGATATTTCACCTTCATTTGCAGTAGCACTTGACCCGACATCACTCTCTCTAGTATACCGTTTTTTATTTAAAAAAAAATTGTCTTCTCAATATTCTACCTGATAGTTTGTAAGCGATTTCATTTCACTTTAGAATTCTTTTAAAATATCCTTGCACATTGTTATATATCAGGCAGGCAAACATTCACATACACTGTAAAGTGTGCCTATGGGTATTTAATGCTGAAGATAATCATTTTATTTCATTTCAACGTCAGTCCACAGCATGGGTTCTCTTCTGAAAATGCATGTACAAAAATAATTACGTCCACTATGGCTATAGGCATCATTATCCCCTCTCCTCATTCCTAGGGAAAATTACATTTTATCTTCTTTAGAGAACTTGATAATTACTGTGAGAGAAAAATTAACTGATGTTAAATTTGTCAAATGCTCTTTCAGTGCTTTACAGGTGAAGTTACCACAGGAAAAAATTTTTCAAAAATGGTTCTTCTCACTGCTTTAGTTAAAGAATTAGCTAAAGATTCTCTGTGTTGATATGAAATTATGTACATGCATTTTCAGAAAAGAACCCATGCTGTGGACTGAATTTGAAATGAAATAAAATGATTATCTTCAGCATTAAATACCCATAGGCACACTTTACAGTGTATGTGAATCTTTGTCTCCATGATTAAAATTTGTAATTGTCATATTCTAATTTAGTTCTTTTGCCTGCTGTTATGAATTACAAACTGGTGGTCAACTTGGCACCAGTTGAATTGGTTCAGCTGGTGTTGAGTTAAAGATGCTCTACCTGAAGAAAGTTGCCAGCATAAATAGGGACGTGGAGAAGAAGAGCCAGGCATTGTGGGTTCTTCCAAGAGTTGCTGTTGGAGCCGCTGGTTCTCCTGGAGGTGCTTGTCAAGCTGGCTTCTCCAATGTGGATTCGGCTATTATCGTCGGAGGAGCTCGGGACCTCATCGGTGAGAGTGGCTGTGGTTTATGTTGCGGGAGCTCCGCTCCTCATATTGTGCATCGCTTCCTGGCTCCGGAGGGGAAGCTGTGTGCTGGAGAAGCTTGTCATGCTGGGCTTCCTGACCTGTGCTCAACTGTTCTCCATCGTCGGAGGAGCGCGGGACCTCGTCGCCGTTGGGGATGGCTGTGCTGCTCTTCAGGGCAGCCCCGCTTCTTCTTTTGAGCGTGACTTCTCGGCTGCCACGTAGAACCCTCAACCCACTGCACGGCTCCTTCACCCTGCTGGCACAGACTTTCTAGCTCCACCGCTGACCTGTGGCCTTCCCAGCACAGAACCGTAAATAGTCTGGCGTGAGCCCTTATTGTGGGCTCTTAGATTCCCAGTTGGTACTGTGGGAGGCATTGTCATGTGTTTTGGGTACCTAGCAGGACTCTTACATGACATTGCTGTGGGATCCAGGCCCTCGGCTATACTGGGTCTTAGTGTTGTGGACAGATTCTCCTGCACTTTCTTGTGTATACCTTTGGGTGACTATTATAAAATAATATTACAAACACTGTGTCCTGTATGTAGTTGTTCTCCATGTAACCCCTGACTACAACACCTGCCATATATAAAATATATTTTAACACATATGCATTCCCTTTCCTTACTTTGTTACTGTATTAAGATCTTTAATTGATCTCATTTAATGAAACAAATTTAAAGGTTCGACACACATGGGGTAAATGGTAAGGTATGTAACAAAGTCACTGTCATTGTCACTAGTTTATTGAGCATTTACTAAATGTCAAGCATTGTGTTGAATCTTGATGTTCATTGTTTAGTTTGCTCTTCATAAAATTCCTTGATCAGATGCTCATTTTACTAGTGGGAAAAAGGTCAGTTAGAATTCACTTCTGTATGATTTCACATCTTACCCATTATACCACCTCCTGTGTTTTACATAATCAGGAGAGATGACAGACTTGGATTCATTTGTGCCTTTTCTTTGGTGCTCGTGGCTGTATGGACTCTTGTTTGTCTTCTATATAAAACTTCTCCTGAACAATTCTAGATATTCCTGTTTTCTTGAACACTGAGGAGTCTCTAAGTACGTGTTTTCTATATAATTCCATCCAATGGTGTATTACTCAAATGCTCACTATCTCCAAATTAACACATCCAGGGTTGACTTCTCCTCTATCTCCAGATTTGGGTATCTAACTTCAAAGTTAACATTTCCTCTGGGGTGTCTAACAGGCTTTCCAAATTTAACAAGTCCAAAAAGAATCCTTGCTCTTCTCTGATCCAAATCTGATCTTCCCCCTCACTTCCAGTCTGAGTGAAAATATAATCTATAACCATCCAGTCATGCAGATCCCAAATTTAGGAGGCAGCCAGCATTGCTTATTTCCCACACACCTCACCTCCATTTCTTTGGCTGGGACTACCCACTTAATCTTCACAACATCCTACATCAAGTCCCACCTCTGTTCGTAGCTACCATACCAGACCATGCTGCTATTATGTTGTCCTGAAATCTCTGCAATAAATTCCAGCTTCTCCTCTTAACTTCCATTATTACACTTTTTTAAAACAATTCAATTCCAAGTTATTTTCCAAACAGGAGCCAAAATTATTTGTTTTCAAAACTGTATGTCCGATTATATTATTTCTTGTTCAATTGGTTTAAGAAGCATCGATGAGATGAGTAAAGCAGGTTTTGGAGTGTGTCTGGGAAGCTCATGGGGGCATGACCCTAGGGGTGATATCTCATCCCTGGCCCTTCCTCTCTTGGTCTCTGTTTGCTTCTTCCAGACTATGAGTTAAGCCACTTTCCTCCAACATCCTCTTCCTACCATTATGTTTCCGCTTTGGAACCAGACAACCATGGGCCGAAACTTCTGAAACTATGAACCAAAATAAATCTTTTCTCCTCTAGGTTGTATATGATAGCAATTTTGCTCCCATAATGGAAAACTGACTATGACACTTGACAAAGGTGTGTGTAACTTTTATCATTTATTTCCTTCACTTCTGAGCCTTCTCTGTGATAACTATACTCAGCCATTGACAGACAGACAGACAGACAGACAGACAGACACACACACACACACACACCCCCCAAGTATTGCATCACTCTGTATTCAACCATGTTTTATTTTTTACACAGTGCCCTTATCACAACCTAACACTATATTATCTTTATTTCTTAATTTGTACACTGTCTATTTTCCTCACTGAAATGGAAGGTCTGTAGAAGCAGAAGCTTTGCCTGTTCTGCTTATCTTCACAGGCCAAATAATTAAGAGACTATCTGGCACATAGTGGATTTTAAAAAAATGTATTGAATTAAAAATTATGTTTAACATTTTCTTTTCTGAAACACGTTCTTATACTCTTTGCATTCTTTTATTCTGCTGAGCACAAATGGCTTTTTTTGACTTGTAGTATTTGTTAGAAATGTTATGCTGCTCTGTCAGAAGCACAGTTACAGATGGAGATGACCGATGAGGTTGTAGGAAGCCTGAGCTAAACAGGGCCTTTGCCCTCATCCTGAACATCAGTGTGATGTCCGCATGGTGCGGGCATTTCTGCCTTTTTATCAGACTTCTGATTACAACGCCCATAGTTTTCTTTAACATCCCTTACATCCTATCCCAAGAAATAAATTTTGTTTTACTGTTCTTTCTCCCCTTTTTCCTGTTAAATGTTATTTATTCTTGAATATACGGTTAAATATACATTCAATCAGCACTCAGAGTTGTAATATTTTTTCTTCTTTACCAAAAAGGCAGCTAACTATACATAATCTTCCTATGGAATTTACTGTATTATTGTAATAATATTGTCATATTGTTATAACTTGATAACTGAATGGGCTTGGTAAGAGACAAGCAAAAAAAAAAAAAAGCCCTATTCTTTTATCCACTCACTTCCACAATGTGTTTTCTCATGTCTTTTTTGCCACGCCTGGAAGTTATTCTGAGACGATCATAGGAACTTGATCATGTTCAGATATCGAATGTCTCATTTTCAAGTGGTAAAAAGCCTTATCTGAAGCTATTTTTAAAAAGTATTTGGAAGTACTAAGAAAATAATTGCTCAGATAATTTTGAAGAAAAGCAAAGTAGAAGCTTTATGTTATCAAATGTCAAAACTTACTATAACTGTAAAGAAAATATAATAAAACAGACAAACGGAATGATAGAACAGAACACACACAGAGCTCAGAAACAGAGCTTCTCATAGTAACCTGATTTTTGACAAAAATACTATTGCATTTCCGTGCACAGAATGGTCTTTTCAATAAAAGATGTTGGATCAAGTGGATATCTAAAAGGAAAAAAAATTATTGTGTACCTGCCACATATCTTACACAAAAATTAGTTTGTGATTTGTAAAAATCAAATCAACTGGATCTGACACCTCAGAGAGAAATACAAAACAATGACACCTGTAAAAAGGGACATAGAAAATTATTTTTGTGACCTTGAGATAGGTAGACAGTACATAAATAAGACTAACTGAAACTGATAAGTTAGATTTACATAAACTTACAAATTTCTGTTTATCAAAAAACACCATTTAAAACGTGATAATCCAAGCCATATAGTGGGAAAAATATTGTGAGATATAAAGATTTATATCCTGAATCCATATAGAGCCAACCACCAAATACAAATGATCAAAATGGTCATAAGATTAGAACAGGCATCTGATGCAAACACACACACACGTACACACACAGAGTCTTCAACATCATTACTTATTGGGAAGATACAATCAGATACCACAAAAACAGCTCAAATTTAAGACTGTTTAGTATAACGTTTAATAAGCAAGGATGTGGAGCAGCTGGAATGCTCACATATAGCTGAGTGCAGTGCATATTTCGATGTCCACTGAGGAAAATTATTTGGCGGGATCGGCTGGTCTCAGTGTCCACTGAGCAGACAGGCTGTGCTCGAGGACAGAATATCAAAGTGCGGCCAAGATTCACAGGCGGGCAAGTTCCAGCCATGTAGAGGCCAAGGTGTGACTCAAGTTCAGCGAGAAAAGACAAGTATCAGGCTCAAGTGGGACAGCGCTTCAGCCACAGGAAGAAAAAGTTGCCATATATCGCTCCC